>JAVGWN010001415.1:0-12430 GCA_034552555.1 Semaprochilodus insignis | reverse complement strand
TCATTCTCTGAGTAGAGAGCTTTTGAGCCATTTGTGATTTTTCACACAGAGGAATTTGTATTCCGCATTTAACCCATCCGTGAAGTGAAACACCCACATACTAGTGAATACACACACTAGGGGGCCGTGAGCACACTTGCCCGGAGCAGTGGGCAGCCCTATCCACGGCGCCCGGGGAGTAGCTGGGGGGTTAGGTGCCTTGCTCAAGGGCATCTCAGTCGTTGCTGTCGATTCAGGGAATCGAACCGGCAACCCTCCGGTCACAAGGCTGGTTCCCTAACCTCCAGCCCACGACTGCCTAGGAGGTGATCCCACTTCTGACACCAAATGTAGATATGTGAAACATAGCACTTAAATGAAAGCTCTTTTATTGAACCAGCAGCAGTAGAGAACCACTGCCCAGTGTTGGCTAAGGCTGCTGGGAATCAGGCAGGGCAGTTCCAATCAATCTCTTTTGACCTGCAAACTTAACTGTTTACAAGAATTACAGTCTGTCTTACTGTGAGTCTGGCCCCACCTGTGAACTCCCACAGAGTCTGCAGCAGGACACCATAATAAGACGGAACATAAAACGAATAAAAACACGTAAAAAGTATTTTTATTATGCGGTTTGCTGTTGCCAGTTGTTTCCGCTCACTGTGAATCTCACCTATCACACAATAGCTGCCAACCTTGGAGGACGAGGACTAGAACATGCTTCTTTGGCAGCCAATTACTGTGTCTTTTCAAGCTGATGCTCGCTCAATGCTGTAGTCGATGTGCTTGGAGGGAAGCGGGCAGCGCTCAGGTCTGTACACCTGACCCGACAGATGACCACAATCGGCAAACATCATTCTATATCAACAAGAAGAGAGAGAGAACGACCCATCTGTTCCCTCCATTGAGAATAGCTTGGGCGGATGAGCATTCATGGACTCTCAGACATGGACAGCTGTGACTTCCAGCTCCGGCCCCAGCAACGGGACAGTCCTCTGAGCCAGTTTCACCTCTAGAGAAGCTGTGGTGGATCATCTGTAATGGCTGTGCTGTCAATGGTAAATGGTGTCTAAGAACGTTTTGTTCTCTGGTGTTAACTAGTGAACCAAGCAACTAGACAGGAACCCCAGTACTTCGGGCTGCACATGCAACCCCCATCATTCCAGCAGCAAGCTTTGGTAAAACAGAAAGCCTTGCTATGGCTGTCACTTCTTCTAAAGATGAAAGTGAGGAAAACATCCATATTTGCCCTGTATTACCGTGTATGGACAAAAGCATACCATTGTGCGGGGAAGAATGTGGCCAGTGTTCTTTAACCAAACCTTTGATCGGGACTTCAGATATGATTTGTGGGAAAGCGCAAGCTGCCCTACGACCCGGGCCTCCAACAAACGGCTGTTTCATTTCAGAGGAAGCCAAGGTTAAGGGTCTTAGTGCCATAAAGTCTGGGGAGTAACCTATGTTCTATAGGGGGACTGAGTATGTGCCCCCCACTCTGGAGTTCCATGGGGAAGGATAGTTCCTGACACTGGGGCGAGATTGCTCATAGAAAATGCATTGCAGAAGAGCAGGGGATCTAGAAGTCCCATGTAGAGACGTACGGTCTATCAGATGTCAGGGGCACCTAGTTTCTCAAGGTTTCACTAATATGAACTATGTCAGTTTGCAGTAACTTATGGACCCTTAGAAGACCATGCGGTTTATGTCTGTTGGGAAATGAGTAAACTGACTTTTTTGTTGTTGCTGAACAAGCCTCACTGTAAACCCAAATTAATCTGCAATTATATATATACATATATATATAATTCAAGTTGTGTATCACATGGCACACATCTGTCTGCTATTTTGTGTACTTTATATTTCTCTCTAGTTTCTCTAGTCTCCTAGTCTGTTGGGAAATGACAAAACTTGTAAAGAATATTTTCTTGCTGCTGAACACGCCTCACTGTAAACCCAAATTAATCTGTAATACTAATTAGATTAGTCACTGCTATCCAATGCTACTTACTTATGACGTTACATAATTACTACATTGTAATAACTTGTATACTACACTGTAATAACTGCATTATATACATATATATATTCTTGCTGCTGAACAAGCCTCACTGTAAATCCAAACAAACTCACATATCTTACAAAATGTAGGGAACCCTTTCCATAATAGGCATCGGTGAACGAGCCAGACAATTTAAGCTCCAAGTACCATATTAGAATAACTAGTTTTTGTGTTAGATTAACATAAATGCTTGTTTGTGTAAATTAGAATTTGGAATTATTTAAACATTTTGAGTTAAAATGTTGTTATTTAATCCTAAATTCCCAAATTATACATTTTAATAATACTAATTAAGAAACTTTTCTTCTGATTAAATCATTTTGATGACTTTTCCAACACTAAAAAGTGCAACCTACAAAAAAATACTTCATGCTTTTACAAGCCATTGAATGAACAAGTTTCATTCAACAAAAAAAAAACTAAATAAAAATTACTATATATATTTTTTTATTCAAAGTAGTTTTTGTAGGTCGAATAAGTTCATTTCAATTAAATTCAGCTCATAACAGAATGAAGTAAATCCTTTTTTAGTGCAGATTCTCAAGAGGGTTCAGATCTGGGGATTTTGTGGGTCAGTCCAGACGTGTGAATGCTTCTCAATGTTCCTCATGCCATTAGCAGCTTTGTGAATGCCAGAATTCTCATTGTGGAATACAGGGATGGGAATGTTATGTTCCTCGGTAAGATGATGACCAAAAGGCAGAACCTGGTTCTCCAGCATGCATGTAGTCCTGCATGGTGCAGCCGTCTGCCAATGGTGCTGCACTAACAGGATGACTCACGGAGGACACCACTGCTCACTGAATGTCATTGCAGTTGGGTCAGTCAGGTACAGAGATAAGGCCCGTCCTTGCTTACGTCACATGTGCGGCCGAGCGTGAAACTCGACTCATTGGCAGGTCTCACAATGTCAAAGCTACACACCCAGTTTCATTCCTGTCGGTTGTTCCTTCTGGGTGCAGCTACAGTATTTGTGCCACTAATCTTTTGATGATGATCGTAACTTGGGCTGCGATTGGCCAGAGTGATGAATCACCAATCGACAAGCTTTGGAGTCTTCCTGGCAGAACTTATGCTAAAGCTTTCATGACACATAATGTAGCACTCTAATGTTAGGTCATTTATGAAACCGGAACGACTGGCTGTTTTTGGGAGCGTAGGCATCGATGGCTGAACTCTAGGAGCAGTGGAATACTCTTACTTCGCCTCCATTAAGTCATGCTATTATTAGGCTTTCATTAACGTCCCCTCGCGTCATGTGTTTAAGCTGAGTAACGACGTCTGTGCCACCCGTGTGGTAAATTGATGCATGTGAAAGCCCGTAACATACGACTTATTAATTTTGCATCTGCGTCCACATTTACGAGAATATTGCCTCAACCAGGTGTCCCCCAGGGGAAAAAATTGCTATTCATTACACCCTTATTATGCTATACGTCATGTCTGGAGGAAATTATCTTCGGTAATGGGGTTGTTGAAAGCTGTGCTTGCAGTCGGGCAAAGTTTTGGAATGCTGACAACGGAGCGTTTCAGACACTTGAACACATCAGGTGCGAACGCGGCTCTCGGAAAGGCAGTGGACTCTGTGCTTTGTCGTGCTTTGAATATATTACCATTGGAAATTGAGATGATGCTGACATCTCAGAGGAGAAGCAATATAAGACGGAGGCAGGTAGAGCCACTGATGGTCAGCGTGACTGACGTGGCTTTGATCAGTCAGAAGGAAGTTTCTTTAGCTCTGAAATGCCTTGATTGAAGGTTTATTGTCTTTACCTACATGAGTTCATTATGGATTGAGATTGATTGCATAATCTAAAATTGTTAATTTTGCTTTTCTGTTTTCTTTCTGTTTCTTTTAATGACAACAGGGTGGCTACGGCATGCGGCGTTCCCCAGGAGTCAGTTCTTGGGCCACTTCTGTTCAATCTCTGGGTGTATCTCAATATCCAGTGTGCTGTCTAAGTAGGCAATGTTCTAACAGTCTTTGAACCTTATAAGACAGATAAATGAGATGCTCCAGCGTTTACTTACCTTAGCCGTCAGAATCGCCCCAGCACATCGGCACTACGGCACTGTATAGTGATTTTTGACCGTATTTGCTCTGGAGAAACAGCTGAAGAGACAGGAGTCTTGGAGTGCTGTGGTCAGACGGACGCTATTTGCTTGATAGTGATTAAACAGCGCTAACTCCTAATTAACATTTGACAGAAACAACCACTAATTAAGCTACTTGGTTATTAGCCAGCAAGTTTGTTAGCCAGCTGGCTATTCAAAACCCCCTAGCATACATGCTAAAGCCTTGGTGTTCTGGTAACTATAAAATGCTCACTGATGGACCCAAGCAGCAAACTTTAGGTTGTTTTCTCCATCTTCATGACAATAAAACAATTAAAATACCACAGAAAATGAGAATAACTCAGATTTGGAAGAGACATCACCGCTCGCCGGACTGCTGGCCGCAGTCCTAGCTGCACTGCATCCACCATCTTTGAACAAAGCCCGACAGTGCTGCATTATGAGATCGCCTTATTAACTGAGGACACACAGTACTGTAGTGATGGTCTAAGTTGGAACTATATGAGAATATCCACAAATTATAATAACACCTGCATATTATATTTATTAACGTGCAACATTATGACACACAGGCATATATATACAGCTCTGGAAAAATGTAAGAGACCACCTCAGAACGATCAGTTCCTCTAGTTGTACAGTTTCTGGGTTTGTGTTGGACCAAAATGAGCAGTTCTGTTTGATTCTATACCCTACTGGAAACACGTCCCCCAAATTCCAGATCAAATATTGTATTTAGATCTGTTTATTTAGAAAATCACTAATGACCCCCCAGAAGCCTGTTTTTAGAACCATGCTCGCTGTGCATTTCACCCCAGCCACCGCTCGCCAGTCTCTCTGTAGGTCACTTGAGGTCATCTTACGGTGGTTAAGGGACATTGGAATGAGGTGGCGCTCATCACGGTCAGTAGAGAGTGGTTTTGGCCCTCTGCCAGTCTGTAGCTGTGTTGTCCTGTGTGTTTGCTGCTTGACCTTGTTCTTATGAACCAGACACTCAGTGTATCTGCCAGTAAAGCTAGAACCCAACCTTCTGTTCCGCCCTGAGAACCTGCTGCACATGTGGAGATGCTGATTTAAGAAGAAACAGGAGTGGGCTCTTATTTATTTCCAGAGCTGTATGTGTATGTATATATAACAAATGTAATAATTAAGTATATTTGATCTCAGTAGTACTTCAGTGTACTTAGTATACTAATTTGCACTTCCAGGTAAATATTAAGTATATTTCAATGTACTAGAAATGGACTTTAATATGTACTTAAGTATATGTAAGTGAATCTTAGTGGTGTTTCAATATAGTACAGTAATATGTACACTTAGTTCTATGTTAGTATATGTTTAACAGCACTCATGATTTTGTTTAGTATACTAAGTACATAGTTAGTATATGAAAATAGCACACTTTCAGAACATCAGGCACTGCGTGTAGGTACTTCAGTGTACCTGGGAATGATTAACACATAACATAAATAACTGTATAAACACATGAATAAAAAGCCCCGTCTCGGTCTGAACACCAGCCCTGACTTTTTTGAAGCTCACAGTCTCCATGACAATGTGTGTATGTCACACTTCTAGGCACGGAACTCCCCCCCCACCCCGTTGCGTACCCCCTCACCAAAATCCCCCCCGCTGGGCCGCCTGCTGGTCATCATGCTAACGCCCCCATCAGCTCGGCAGGACAGGAGCTGCAGCTAACACCCACTTAACACACTCACACACACACACACACACTCGTACAAACACACCTGGATCTGTCAGCGCCTCCACACAGTGCAAAACACCGCACACAGCGGGTGAATAAAGAAACACCGCTGTGGCCTTTGCCTTTCCATCACGTTATTTATTTATTTCCACGACCATCAAGTAATAAAACCCAGATCTGGATAGAGAGGTCTACTGTATACATCACTGAGCTCAGAAACCTGGAAAAACATGGATAAGTCGGAAAAAAGTATATGCAGCTTTCCAAACTGCGTTTAGATGTTTGTTGCTGGTGTGGATGTTCAATATCATGTCGGCCCACTCTTTTACAGCTATAACAGCTTCAACTCAAAGGTTTAGGAATGTGTTTACGGGAATTTCTGACCATTCTTCCAGAAGCACATTTGTGAGGTCAGACACTGATGTTGGACAAGAAGGTCCGGCTTGCAGTCTCCGCTCTAATTCATCCCAAAGGTGTTCTATTGGGTTGAGGTCAGCTGCAGGCCAGTCAAGTTCTTACACACCAAACTTTAGGGACCTTGCTTTGGTGTGCAGTCATGTTGGAACAGGAAGGGGCCGTCCCCAAACTGTTCCCACAAAGTTGGGAGTGTGAAATGGTCCAGAATCTCTTGGTCTGCTGAAGCATTAAGAGTTCCTTTCACTGGAACTAAGGGAACGAGCCCAACTCCTGACCAACACCCCCACACCATAATCCCCCTCCACCAAACTTTACACTCGGCACAATGCAGTCAGACAAGTACCGTTCTCCTGGCAACCGCCAAACCCAGACTCGTCCATTGGATTGCCAGACAGAGAAGCGTGANGCTCGGCCATGGAAACCCATTCCATGAAGCTCTCTACACACTGTTCTTGAGCTGATCTGAAGGCCACATGAAGTTTGGAGGTCTGTAGTGATTGACTGTCCAGAAAGTTGGCGACCTCTGTACACTATGCCCCTCAGCAGCCGCTGACCCCGCTCTGTCATTGTACGAGTTACTGTCATTCCCAATCACTTCCACTGTGTTATAATCCCACTGACAGTCGACTGTGGAATATTTAGTAGGGAGGAAATTTCACGACTGGTCTTGTTGCACAGGTGGCATCCTATCACGGTACCACGCTGGAATTCACTGAGCTCCTGAGAGCGACCCATTCTCTCACTAATGTGTGTAGGAGCAGTCTGCATGCCTAGGTGCTTGGTTTTATACACCTGTGGACATGGAAGTGATTGGAACACCTGAACTCAATGATTTGGATGGATGAGTGAATACTTTTGGCAATACAGTGCATGTCTCAGTATGTTATATCCACAGTACTGTATATCTACTCACGTTGCTCAGAAATGGGTCACTGTGCAAGGCAGACCCCCCTCAAACTGCTGCTTTAACTACAGAGCCTGGTGTGTTTTAAAAGGTCCATTGATCCTGAACATACGCAGAATGACTTAAACCAGCTTGTCAAAAAGCCAGCGGCAAAGTATAAATCAATGACACCTCCTTATAAATCTATTGATCCTCAAGGGGAGAATGTGAGTGCTACAGTAGCAGATAACCACAGGCCATTATATGCATAGAATAAATAGACACAATTACCTGTACAACACATACACAACTGCCGCTAACATGACTCACAGTAGTTTTCAAAAGTCAGATACTCTCTTGCACATATTTGATTTCCCATCAAAAGTACTGAGAAAAGCAGAAAATTAGGATTTAGATAACTACACCGAGCAACAACTAAGATCACCACACATGTTTAAGGTGGTGTGGTAGTACCTACAGGCTCCTGCAGGTGGCGCTGCACGAGGATGATGGGGCTATAAATCCCTGCGGGGTGTGAGTGACGGGATCCATAGATTGGGAAGAGGTGGTAGAGTGCAGGGAATGTCTCGTTCCATGTGTGGAAAACGGCTCCAGAGCAGATGTTAATGATTGGCTAAAAGGAGTGACTGCATTTGGGCATGACAAAGACCATAGTGTGAAGGAAGTAGCTGAATCTGCAGGTGTATGGAAGCGTACGGTCATACGGGTCTACCAGCAGTGGCTAAAATCCCAGTCTACAGGGAATTCTCCTCGGAATTGTGCCAGTGAAGGCATCCACCAAATCTGGACCAACTGACCAATTCTTTGATGTAAGAGTGTCTGAACATTGATGTGGCCTACATCCAGAAACATGTCCAGTTCATGCCAAATCCAGTCACAGCTGTTACTGGTGCTCGTGGAGGTGTTAGGTACGGTTCAGTCACAGGTGACTCATGTTTGGTCCGGTGAGCTTACCTAGAATATCAGGTGTTTTACCTTCATTACAGCCTCCATTCCTTTCAGGAGACTCACCTTCAGTTCCTCAACGAGCAGCAACTTCTAAAGTTCAGTGTTAGAAGTTGGTTGCACTTCTCATGACCTAATGAACATTCAGTGGTGTTGAGGTTCTAGACTCTGGGGTGGTCAGTCAATTGTTCTGAGAACACCAGCAGCTTCTTTGTTGAATAGCTCTGTCTCCTTGTCTCATGTGAGGAGCTTCTTGAACAGCTGCACCTCCTTTCAGGCCTCCATAGCGTTGAGGTGTCTTCTCACAGTGGAAGAAGGATGGACAGAAACATCTGTGGATGTTCTCAGATCTGAAGCAGGAGTGGTTTGAGCTTGATGTTCTCCTCTCTCCCTCTGAAAGATGACTGTGGAGTTTATCTGATGGGGACCGTGTTGGTGGGTCTACCAGGTCTTCCAGGTGGTTGTTAGGAGTATGGAGAGAGCTTTGCAGTTCCAGTTCACTTACTTTCCTTGAACGTTCTCCTTCCTTAATGGCTGTTTTGACCAAAAGCAACTGGAACTTTGACATCTGCTTATGTGTGTCAGTAAATTATGTTGGTATATGATTATAAACCAGCCTGTATATATGGCACAACGTCCTTAGATGCTACACAGGCAGTATAGTAGCACGTTGTATGTCTTTAAAAGGCCTGATTTAAATAGGACTGTGCATTAAAGAATATAAATAGCAGCTTACAGTCGGAATCTCCGGAGAAACCGACAGCAGAAAATGCCAATATGCCAGTCAGTGGGGAGCTGAGATAAACATATTGCTGCACGTAAATAAAATCATAAATGACAAGCTGGAATAATGAGAAACAAAGATTGGTGACTGATAAACGCTGAAACTGATGTTTGTTTATCCAATCTAAGTGTATTATGGATATAGTTTCTGTAGCGGCAATTAAACAGTTCATTGCTTTTTGTTTGTGACTTTATAGCTTTATAGCATTTATCAAATCATCACTCAGCCTGAAAGCCCCCCACCACCACCACCCCACCCCCCCGACTCTAAAGTATGTTTTTCAGATGGTTCATTTCTGTTGATGGCTAATTATGATCATATAGATTGGAAACTGGGTCAAACTAAATGAATACTGAGTGCTTCCTCATGAAAGTGATCTATGGGACGCGACATATCAGCTTGAACCTGTCATGGTCCAGCCGTGGCGAGCGGGGTGGGTTGGCACAGATTCCACTCTCAGCTGTATGTTCCAAGCGTATCATCCATTATGATAACCCCATTAGCAGCTAATGGAAAAAGTTAGCTTTATAAAAACACCAGTGCTAGAATGTTGGCTAAATTCATGTTGTGCACTGTTGCCAACTGTTGGTTGGCACAACTTTAAAAAGCTGTAGGATCAAACAACAACTAGAAATCATCTGAGCTGTTACTTTATAACAGGTGGCAAATGTGCTGGTACCGAAGAAGAATAAGAAAAAAAAATTATTAGGAAAATCAAAAACTGAGCCAATTTATTAATTAATATTTGTTTTGTTATCAGCCTATATTATATATATACAAATATATTATATAATTTCCCCCATCTGTCTAGTCTATTAATACAGCCTTGTTAAAATAAAATGTCAGTTTATAAACCTAAAGATTTTTTGAACATTTTCGATTTTGAATTTTGTTACAACTCTAAGTAACACTCTATAATCACTTGCAAATTTATGATTTGTAAATTTACTGTAAACACTGACTATACAGGGTTATTTAGCAGGCTATTTAGTACGTTTTTAGAAATTTAAATTTGTAAATGTTAAAATTTTAAAAATTGTTAAAATGTAGAATTTAAAATTCTGTTGAAATTCTTGTTAACACTGTATGACCACTAATCACAGTAAATTTACAATTTGTGAATTTACTAATTGTAAACTTACTGTGAACAGTGACAATACAGGTTATTTAGAAGGCTATTTATTATGTATAATGTATTTAGTAAGCAAAGAGAACAACACAAAAAAAATGTGTAATAAACAAATAGACGGGCTTTTACTTTCAAGGTAGACTCACGTAGTACAAAATAACTATTTGTTACAAACTGTACACATTGCTGCTCTAGTAAATTTTAGAAATTTAAATTTATAAATGTTACAATTCTAAAACAATTTACATTTTTGAATTGTATAATTGTAAAGAATTGTATTGAAGTTCTAAATAACAGTCAATATCACTGTTTATACAAATTGTAAATTTAGAAATTGTAAATTTACTCTGAACAGTGATTATACAGTGCTGTTTAGTATGTATAATGTACAATACATGAAACAATTTATAAAATGAAAAAAATTCAAGTGTTTTACACAAATACACTGACTTTGAAGTAGATTCACTTATCACAAAATAACTACTTTTTACAAAATGCACAGATTGCTGCTCTGGTATATTTTAGAAATTAAAATTTGTAAATGTTAAAATTCAGTTTAAATTTAGAATGTTAAAATGAACACTGATTAATCACTGTTCACAATAAATTTATAGGTTGTGAATTTACAAATTGGGTAATTTATTTAGTCAGGTTTTTTGGGGGGTGCAGAAAAATCCAAAATCAAATCTTCACCACAACAGATTGCCGTGTGTAGAGCTTTTGACAGAATGCAGGAAGGTTGGTCAAGAGGCCAGTTATCTGGGGGGCATTTTTCCAGTTTGCATAATCAAGCAAATTCCTAAATAGGTACAATGAGTTCAGGTGTAGAGGAGCTCGTAGCTCACTGCTGGATATGGTCTGGCTATAAACACGCTGTATATGGGCTCCTATGTAAAAGATGAATGGTTTAAATTGCTCTGGAGTTTTATCAGCTGACTCCCGTGACTACTGCTCTGTATTCCTTCTGCAGGTTTATATCGAGTCCATCAAACAAACACCAGCCCAATGATACATGATAGCCGGCTCCCAGTATTGGTGAGATTATGCAGCTGTGTCCCTTAAACACTCACTTCTTTGTGCAAGGTTCCTCTGTCTAGCCTCCTCTACAAGTGCTATGCATCATTCAGCTCAGACCCATCCATCTCCGTCTGGAATTTGCACTTATGTATGACTGCTCGTGCGCAGTCCGTGCGATATGACTCCCGCTGTCCATTCATTCCTGGTGCTGGCGCTGTCATTAGTATTGTCAGGAATGGCCGCAGGACACAGGGCTCCTCCAGGGAAACAGAGCCGTGCTGCACAACATTGCCCCCACGTGGCGGAGCAGGCCATTACAGGCCAGTCCGAGGGGAAATCAGCTGCTATTGACCCAGCTGTTTTTGTGGAACATTGACAACAGGTTAGACCTCAGCGGGCGCTCCGGTGATTACTCAGAAAATGGTCTGATTCTGCCTGCGCGAGAGTAAACACACTTAGCAGTCAGACAGGCTCATTTAGGAGCCCTTCCTTTTGCATCCTATCAAGCTCGTCTAGCTTTCCTACCGCTGTGCCACACCAGTCCCGGTTTTATTGAGGCACGAGCAAGCTATCCCCGATCCAGAGCAGTTAGCGACAAGCTAAAAGCTACCACTTGGGCTCCAAGCAGCAGGGGAAAGGACCTTGCCCGGACTGCGTGGAAATCCCTAGGCCTGAAAAAACCAAGCACTAAATGGGATTTCCAAGATGCAGCAACAGTGGCGAATTGCACGGGCGATGCTGACTTCATTACCCGGTGCTACTTTTGGCGGAAGGGAGTCGGCAGTGCTATCAAAGGCTGTTTAATTTAATTGAACCTTCGAGCTGCCTCGCAAATGTATGTGACTCTACTCAACCTACCTGCCCACCCAGGAGACACTGGGAAAATCTAATAACTCATTCAGACACAATATGTTAATTGACTTCTTTTGCAGCTGGCAGAGTTAATTAAGCTTCTGTTACACAGGAGAAGAGTGTGTGTGAGCGAGGGAGAGAGAGAGGGGGGGAGAGAGAGAGAGAAAGCTACTTGTCACTACAATCTGCCTCCGTGCGGAGTGAAGTTCTAGTGTGAGGCTCGAAAAAAGCAACAAGCGTGTTTCACCTCTGCCTCCATAAAACTGCGACCGGAATTCATTACTGCCGAAGCATCCGGATCCTTATTACTGCCACTTCACCAGCAGACGTCCTACACACACTGTAGATTATATATGTCCATATTAATCTACATGCAGTGGCCGTTTTATTGGAAACACCTTGCTGGTGTACGGTCAGTGAGTCATCTTTTCACGCTCCATCAGAGCTCCTCCAGACTGGATATTTTTGGTGCTGACGTGTGTTGAGTATGATCCGCCACCCAAATAGTGTCTGGGAGGTAGCTGTTTCTAATAATGTGGCCAGTGAGTGGATGTTCAAGGTAGGTG
>JAVGWN010001414.1:0-12432 GCA_034552555.1 Semaprochilodus insignis | reverse complement strand
GTCTTGGGGTGGGGCAGAGGGGTGTGTGAAGGGGCAGAGGGTTTAAAAAAAGACAGTTTTGCTGCCAGTGCCAGTCAGAACACGCACAAATAAAAACGAAACCGAAAACGAAACAAGGTCCGGGTAAGCATTAAAAAAATTATTTACAACCAATATAATAGTGAACAGAACATTTACTCTCATATATGTAGCTACAGTAAAAAAGGCTGTGGGGACAACCTTTCAATCCCTTCTATACAAGTTTCAATTCCACAAATGCAAATTCTTCTTCCCATTGTTTTCTGTTATTATATCCTTGCCAAATGGATCTACCGTGGCAGCTTCGTGGTCTGCACCCTTCGTTTAGATCAGGAAAGAAAAGAAAAGCGAAGGAGAAAAAAAAAAAGAACAACAATGGTACTCATCGTCCGCTCTCTGACCCAGAGATGCACATACAAGTTCCAAAATACAAGCTCCAGTACAAGAAGACATCAGGTCTACATGTGTATTTCAATCCAGCCATTAAGAGAATCCATTCCAGGTGAAACAAAAAAAAACCCAACAACAAAAAAACAAAGGTACAGAAGACAAGAAGTAGACATCTCTTCTTCTGAAAAACAAAAATAATGGACTTTTTTTGTAGGGAGGGGGATCTTCCGTACATTGCCGCTAAGAGATTTAGCACCCTTAGCCGTCAACAAGCTCTGTTTGCAGTTCACTTTTTTTTTATCAATTTGATTTTTTTTTTCTTACACCCAAGGCAGAAAAAAAGCTACTAAAACTCAAGACTCTTACAGTTACAGTGACAAAAACATTTTCTTTAGAGACCCACAATTTAAATTGGACTGCAAAAAAAAATAAAAACAAACAAAAATAACAAAACAAAAAAAGGTAATTTAAAAAAGTCCTTTTTTTTTGTCCTTTTCTTTTTGTAAAATGCCCAGGCATTCTCCAATATTACAAATACTGGTATACTTTTACAGTAAACAAGAAAAAATGTAATATATATATTTATATTTATATATTTATATATATACTAAAACCCCGTCACCAAAAAAAAAAATCAAATAAAAAAATCAAATAATAAACAATGTACACATAGCCACTGTGGCATTCAGAGAAACTTTATAATGCAAAAAAAAAAAGAAAAAAAAGGGAAAAATTTTCTTGTTGAAAACACACATACACAGAAATATCATTTTACCCTTGTACTTGTTTCAATACTGTAAACGTATTTTAAGACAGAGTGCACTAAAGTCTTTATTATCATTTTTTTTTTTGTTTGTTTTTTAAGTTTCCTGATTTTTCGTTCCAGTCTCTTCCTCTTTATCTATTCTGTAGCAAAAACAAAAAGAGTCTTCTGGACCAAAAAAAAGGATCTACAATTTTCTCTTATTTATTTATTTATTTTTATTTAGTTATTTATGTTTTTTTTATCAACCAAGGGACGCGGTCTCATCCTGAAGTGAGGAATTATACATATACAACGTCTATAACGTGTGTGCTTGTGCCGTTATATGTACAGATGCATACATATATATACACACACAGACACATCAGTATTGTGCTGGCTGCTTTGCTTTTTACCTTTGACTCCACTTCTCTAAAAACGAGGTGATTCGCTTCCGTTTAGAAGGAGGTTAAAACAACACGGACCGTCAATTCAAACTACACGGACCACCTTAAATTGTTTGTTTTTCCCGCCTTAATTTTTTTTTTTGTTCAGTTCCTTGCTTTACCGAAAGAGAAAAACAAAAAAACAAAAACAAAAAGGAGAAAAAAAAAGGTTGCATTTGTCTTGCAAGACAATAAATAGGAAGATCAGTATTCAAGGCACACTCATGTCAAATTGAATGGCAGTACAAAAACTGTCCAAATAAATTAATTTCACTTTTTTTTCTGTTTGTTTAGTTTTTTTTATAGTGCCAGCGTCGTGAAAGCCAAGCCTAGCAAACGCTGGCACTTGAATCTCAGAATGCTCCCATCACCCTCTCTCTAAAATCCCTTCTTTCTTTCTTTTTCTTTTTTGTTGTCGTTTTCAGCGTAATTTCTTGCTCAGAAGCCGTTTGTGAAACAAAACCATAAAGTGCGGGTCAACTGCAAAGAGCCGAGGCTGCTTTGTTTTTTGTTTGTCTGCTTGCTTTTCTTCCTCTTCTTCACCATATTCCCTCAATTCTACTCAACTGTGGTGGCTCGGCCCTCGCGTGGTACAAATCAAGTTGTGAATTAGGCAAAGGGAGAACTTGAAGACGTTTAAAAAAAGGAAGAAAAAAAAGGAAGAAAAAAAAGGAGGGGAGAGAAAAAATTCGGCTGTGCATTGTTGCTACTTCTTAGAACGCGTTCAACTACACATCACGGGAAGTCCTGAATGAGAAGGAAGAAAGAAAAAAGAAAGAAAGTCTTACTCTTTCAGCCCAACAGATTAGGACAGACACTCTTAGTGTGCAATAGGTCTACATATCTGCCCATGACTGGTACAGATGGGGACCAAGTTAACCAGATATGCTCGTAGGCAGAGACCAGCAGGTGTATAATGCAGTTTCAATTGCTCAGATTTACTGGAAGTTAGGTCATAGAAGAGCTAACATGCATAGTCATGTGACGACTGTAAACGAATGGGGAGGTTGAGCATTTCCTGCGGGAATCTGGTTAAATTGGTGACACCCAGCTACAGATGCAAACTCTACAATGACAAACATAAATAGAAGAATATAAATATACCGTGTATACGGTCATGCGCAAAAGTTTTAACACCTCCAAACAGCATGACTTTCAGGCGTGGAAGTCCAGAGAGGCCACGAGGTAGACTTCAGAATTTTCTGGACTGTTATCTCGAGATCATGACTTATTTGCTTTGTGACCTCAGGATAACAAAAGTTGTTCTCTCGAGATCACAACTCCTTTTTCTTGTGATGTCAGTGATGTCAAGATGACAAGTTGTTTTCTTGAGATCACTACTTATTTTTCACGTGATGTGAAGGTAACAAAAGTGGTTTTCCGAGATCACAGCTTAATTGTCTCATGATCTGAGGATAACAAAAGTGAGTTCTTGTGATGTCTAGATAACAAGTTATTTTCTTGAGATCACAACTTACTTTTCATGCGCTAACAAAATTTGTTTTCTAAAGATCATAAATATTTTTGTGAAGTCAAGAGAACAAAAGTTGTTTTCTTGAGGTCACTATTTATTTTTCTAATGATGTCAAGATAGTAGTGGTCCATCTACAAGTTGTTATCTCAAGATCACAACTTATTTTCATGTGATAATTTCTTAATTGTCTCATGATCTGAGGATAACAAAAGTTTTCTCAAGATCACAACTTTCATTTCTTTTGATGTTAAGATATGTTGTTTTCTTGAGATCACAACTTATTTTCCATTCAATAACTTTTTTTTCTCAGGATTACAACTTATTTGTCTTGTGTTGTCAAGGTAGCAAACGTTGTTTTCTCAAGATCACAACTCAATTGTCTCATGGTCTGAGGTTAACAAAAGTTGCTTTCTCAAGATCACCATTTATTTGTCTCATGGTCTGGGGTTAACAAAAATGTTTTCTCAAGATCACAACTTTTATTTCTTGTGATCTGAAGAAAACAAACCAAGATCTCAGGACAACAGCCCAGAAAACGATCACTACCTCATGGCCTCTCCGGTCTTCCATGGAATTTCTACTTCTTTAATGATGATTAACATTTTGAGGGGAAAAAAATAAAACATGACAACATGAAATATGCCATAACTTCTGCACAGCCTGCATCTTATGTCTTTTGCACATGATCGTAAGGTTTAAATAGGCCGCATACGTGAACAGGAAAAAAAGCAAACAGCTACCCTGCATAATAACTCTCTAGCAACCCATATAGGACTGTATGGCTGAGTGTGCGTGTCTATGTTTAGAAATGAGGCTGTTTCTATCAGCAGTGTAGTCGCTCAGATATGGAAATGCCGCGGCGAACAGGTAGTCGGTGGGATTCAGTGCTGGAGCTGGGAGGTCGCTCTGTAATCTGGGCTAAATCTGCCTAAAGAAACCACAGCAGGCCTGAACGGACTGAGCTATCGGAGCGAACGGCTCGACTTTGATAAGATTGCGGCCGGGAGAAGCCGCGGTCTACAGCTCACGGCAAGCGTCGGGAAACCACACGCCATCAGCCGTTCAACGGAATTAGATAAAGAGGCAAAAACAAAAGAGAAGGACACGCTGTGATTAAGCCCGTACACACGGCGGCTGATGAGAGCCAGCGCCTTTTAGGATCAACAGTCTGCGCGTGAACTATAAAGGACTTATTAGGAACAAAAAAGATCCAGAAGCAAAAGATTGTTTGACTGGCTTTGTCTGGGTTTTGGTACTAGGTACCTGAAAAGCAGCTGCCTTTGTGATCATCGTTTCTCATCTATCCGGCCTGATTTACGGTCAGGAGAGAAAGCAGGATCCTCCAGGTTTACTGTCAAGGTCTGACATTCAGTGCTACATCCCCAATTAGATTGAAATCAGTACACACTACAAGGTCTAAGGATTGTTGTCCGCTTATCATCACGACTAATAAACAAAAACGGAAGAAGAAAAAATAATAGAGAAAAAAAGAGAAAAGGAACAAAAAGAATAGCTTTCTCAGTTACGCTTTTCAAAGAGACTGAATTCGGCTTCTCTTCAAGAAATTACATGTAGCTTAAATATACACTTCCATAAGCAGCGGCCCTAAAGGTTTCTCAACTCGTACTCTGTACTCTCCGAAAAAAAAAAAAAAAACAGAAAATCTCAGGTTGTCTTTCTCTCTCTGGGTGACAAAACAAGAAAAAAAATCTAAAAAAACAAAACAAAAAAACCCCATAATAATAATAATAATAATAATAAAATTAAATTCCCAGCATTTGAAATCATAAGTAAAATAATGGAACAAAAAAGGAAATAAAATTAGGAAATAAAATGCACCTGCACATGCCAAAAACATGACGAAATCCAATAAATACAGAAATTATTGCACAGTTAAAGGCTCCATTTAAACATCATCTAATTTACCCACCGATAGACTGAAACAAAAAAACGCCAAATCAGGCAGTTTTGACCCGCTCCAATTACAACTTCCCTTTTGCTGCTGTCTTTTATTTTCTTCTCAGATGGCAGTTTCTTAGGCAAAAACACAAAACAAAAATCGAACTCAAAGTATTATTATTATTATCATCATTATTATTATTATTATCATCGTTATTATTATTATTATTCAACAAGGAAAAACAGAGTATCCAGCTACCCCTTTTTTGTTTTGTAATATTCAAGGAATTGTGAGGCAAAATAGGAAAAAACAACAAACAAAAAAAATCTGGCTTAGCTTCTCTCGGCTTGTTCGATTTTGACCTCGTTCGTCATCAAATGTTCCCCGTGCCACTTTTTCATGTGTTTCTCTAGCGTGCTGTAGACGCTAAAGGGCATTTGGCAAATGTCACAGCGGTACACTTCCTTACCGAGCTGCCCGTGCGTCTTCATGTGGCGCGTGAGCTTGCTGCTCTGGGCGCAGGCGTAGTTGCACAGCTCACACTTGTAGGGCCTCTCGCCTGTGTGGCTGCGGCGGTGGACCGTGAGGTTGCTGCAGTTTTTGAACACCTTGCCGCAGTATTCACAGGTGTCGCTACGCCGGCTCTCTTTGGAGCTGGGCCGGCCTGGCCCCGCGCCCCCGCCTAAGTGAGGGGTGCTGCCACCGCTGGCCGTGCCGCTGCGACCGGAGAGTCCCCCGTCCAACAGGTCACCGGGCGGCGTGGAGAACCGCAGGCTGCCGTTCTCTGAGGAATGCTCGGAGGACGTGGCGAAAGGAGATTGTCTGGAGTCGGTGAAGCCTAGGAAGGGGTCTTTGATGAAGTGCCGTGAGGCCGCGTAGCCCACCAGCCACTGAGAGTAGACGTTTTCAGAAGGGATCAGTGGCGCTGGGGGCATGTCCAAGTCCTTCTCGATTTTGATCCTCTTGTTGGAGGAGTTGGACAGGCTGGGGCTGGTGATGGGTGTGGGCTTTCGAGGGAACAGGCCTGAGAAAGAGTCGCCCGAACCACAGTTCCTGCCATTGATGGTGGCCCGCTCCACCTGGTCCATCTCCCCGACCACCGAATCCTCGTCTCCGGTGTCCCTCTGTCCGTCAGAACCTCTCTTAGCGAAGGGGAGCCTTTTCCGATTGTCGGCGATCAAGTTATTGTACTGCTGGATGGAGTTCAACCCCACGGTTTCTACCATCTTGCCCAGAGACAGTCCCCCCTTCTCATCCACTGGGGGTTTGGAACCATTCTCCCGGTTGCGGCTCAGCTCTGAGTCCATGCTGAAGTTGGATTCGGGTCTGCTCTCATTCTCCAGCTCCTCTTCTTCCTCCTCTTCCTCTTCTTCCTCATTGTCCGGACCCAGTCCCTCGCCCCGGAAGTCCCCATCTCGGCCCTTCATGGACTCTCCGGCGACATCGCTGGTACCTGGCTCCGGCGAACTGGTTGCCGAAAGACCGTCATCTGATCGACCCGTAATGGATCCCGACTTGTGCATGTGGGTCTTCATGTGGCGCTTGAGTTTGCTGGCCTGCGAGCAGGCATGGTCGCACAGCTGGCACTTGTAAGGCTTCTCTCCAGTGTGACTCCGTCGGTGCACGATCAGGTTGCTCTGGAACTTGAAGGTTTTTCCGCAGAACTCGCAGGACTTGCTCTTGTCTTGCGTCTGAGGTGGAGTGGTGCTGTTTGGGGGCATGGGCGGTAGAGGAGGAGTGCTGAGGAAAGGAGACTTGCGGTTGGGCTGGAAGGGGTTGGGGTTGAGCAGGCGGTGCATAGGGTTGGCGCGGCTGGGAGAGAGCGGAGGGGTGGAATTTGTGTTTCCCGCCAGTTCTCGCAAGCGGCGGGAGAAATCCATGGACTGGGTCTCCATGGCCATGGGCGTCAGGCGCATCACTCTCTCAAAGGCACTGGGATGCTGGGAAATCAAACCCATTTCCTCGGCGCTAAGGCGTTCCAGGCGATGGGGGTCTAAGTGGTGCCGGGGTGGCGGGCTGACGAAGGGGGGCGTGTTGGGGAGACGGTTTTCCACAAAGCCTGGAGGGGGTTCCCGGAGCAAGGGCCCGGTCATCCGAAGCAGGTGGAAGGGGTTATTGTCCCCGAGGAAGTTGGTGAGAGGAGATTGGGGTATAGATTCAGCACCGACTGGAGGAGGGATGGCGATCCGCGGGGTGAGCGAAGTGTTGGACGGATTGGGCTCCAAATAGATGCGGATCCCGTGCGTGTTCTGGGCATGCTGCAGGAGGAACCACGCGCTGGCAAACGGCTGTTTGCATGTCGTGCATATGTAGCTCGAAGGTTCGTCTCTACCTGCAAGCAAGTAAAGGTACAACAAAGGTCTTTTTACTCAAGACGTAACTTGCAAAATGAACAACATTTTAAAACTGCATATTTTAGGCTGCACCTTATGCACTTTGGGCAAATGGTGGCCTGGATCATGAGCATGACATATCCTTACATCTGTTGCATTTTTGCCACTTTATTCTAAATGAAATAATGTTACATTTAATATTAATATAACATTCTAAGCAATGGTGTAAATATACATATATACAAATACAGTATATGAAAATAGCTTCAAAGCTTCATCTCGATTTGCAAGCGAGTAAAAGGCAAAGTCCTTCTTCGCTTCAGAAACTCACTTGAAATCTAAATAAAGCAAGACTTGTCACTAACCACCCCCAAAACTCAGTAAAATGGAGCTCTGTGTAGCTGGCCTGACTTCAGCACTGCGTACCGTGGGGTCACGGAGCGATTACATGTTTTCGCAGAACAAACTTTGCTCTGGGGCATCTGACATGCCTGGAAAATTTGCCTCACACTCCAAGCGGCGTCCCCGCTCGTCACAGCGTCCCGCGAAGAGTGCGGCACATACTTAACAAGCTTGTGACAAGATCATTTCCATACCCGGCTCTGACGGGTTAGCACCGCGAGAACATGGCATCTCCAATTCCAACTAGTCTTTAATCTTCCCCCTTACAAATGCTTGAATCATTATAGCCACACAATGCCAAGGCGAAAGCGCTCTCTAAACCCGGAAACCCTCCGAGCGCCGAGCCCGTCCAAAAAGACGCCAAAGTAATATGCGGCTAAATTGGAGAAGTACAACTTAAAGTGTGATTTAAGGGACTCTTATCACTATCAAACAAATAAACTCATCCCTCTAGGAAACAAATAAAGGGGGGGAAAAAAGGGAGGAAAAAATGGGCACATCAAGATAAATGGTTTCTAATAAAGAGTGAAAATACTGGCTGTGATTTAAGAAGCTGTGGGGAGAGGAGGAAAGAACCAAAAAAAAAAAAACCCGGGCCTGAGTTTGTTATTCAGTGTTAAAGTCTGTGGCATTTAAAACAGCTTAAGGGTATTATTTGCTCTTCCATTAAGAATTTCTGCCATTTTTTTTACCCCCCCCCTTTTCTATTATTGCGCTCGCTGTAAACCCATTCCAGCTTTTACTGACATCACAGAGGCAGCACTTTTAACCAAACACGCACCAACACCGCTTAGAAGAATTCCACTGTAGAGAATGGCAAATGAATCGACCCGGTACTCTTTTCGTCCTTCTTTAAAGAGCTTTACTACCTCTCTCTTTTCTTTAATTCGTGATGTCCTTTACAGAACAGTAGGTACCGGGATTTCGGCAGGGAGGAAACAGCACAATCAACTGTTTAATCTGTCGTAGGGCGTGTTAGGAGAGGCCCCTGTGCTTGGCATCACTCGGTACCTTTAACTACACATGACTAATTGATGCAGCTGCAGGACTGTTGCACAGGTTCAGCAATGCAAAGGGGACTCGTTACGGCGGCAGCTCAAACAAGGCCGCTATAGCGAGTATACAGTGGAAAAAGGGGGATGCTAAACAGTCGGGCGAAGTCCTGGGGGACCGCCGAGGGGGGAGGAAGAAAAAAAAGAGAGGGAAAGACAGAGTGGAAATGGTAATTGTGCACTCGGAAACGAGTTTCATTTATTTATTAAATGGAAGCTCGGTGTTCCGACCTAATACGGCAATTTGAGATACGCGGGAAAACATATGCTGCAGTAATTGTTGGGGTATTTGATTCTCAGGGTTGTGTTGTGCGCGTGCGTGTTGATGAGGGTGGTTCTCCAAGTGTGAGAGCGTGTGTGTGTGTGTGGGAACAATGGGACCGCACACACACAGTCTCACGCACACACACACTCAGCTGGTTCACACACGGCCATTGTGCGGGATCAAAAAGCAGCCGATTTGCTGAATGACTCCGCTCTGCCCCTACATTCCTCCAAACACTGCCGATGTGTAATGCTAAAGGAAGAACACTTTATTCATGCGGAGGAAAGAGACTGGGGAGCCTGGAGAACCCGGCACAATACGGGGTTAAACACCGTTATTATTCTCATCTAAGTCTATTAACGGAACGCTGTGGCTGGCTTGGACTTGTTAAAACATACCAACGTTGAGGGGAGTCAGTCTAAATCTGGGGTAACGTCCATAGAAATGAAATAGAATTAGAATGTTAATGGTGGAATGCCATTGACCTTGCCATTCAGCCTTAGGCTAAGCTTCAGGGTTCAAGAAGTCTCTGTGTAGATTCTTAACTCTTAGGGAAAGATATTGTAAAGAGAATTCAAATCAAATTCATGAATGTTTCCACAGGTGCTTTTCTCAAATGATAGGGAATAGAATTTAAAATTCACAAATGAATTTTTGATATATGAATTCAATTGGGTTAGAATAGGATACACATAGCACTATAAGTGTAGACGATACTACAAAAATGCAGTGTTAATGATGAAACTCTATTGAACGTAAGCACTAAGCTTCATCCATGTTTGTGAAATTAACCTACAGAGACAAACATTAATAATTTAATAATAAAATTGACAAAATACAGCACAATATGAAAGAACAGGTACTTTACTGGTAACCGGTGCTTTTAATAAAATACACGGTAGAGAATATCAGTCATTTTAGAGCATTTCTGTCACTCCATTGATACATGTCATGCTCAAACAATAGAGAATTTAAAACTGACAAACATTTTTATATGATATATGAAAATTTATGTTATATTAAGATACATAGGACCCCTCTCCCAGGCCTGACTAAATAAACAAAAAATGCAATATTAATGGTGAAACTCTATTGACCTTGCAATAATCTATATTTGAGAAATCAGTCCATTCTGAAAAATACAAACTAGGAATCACTGTAAATGCACTGATCTATAAAATGCCATAATTTTCTTCGAAACTGTCATATTCTTCTAATGAAACAACATTGCAGTTAATATTAAACTGTCCTGGAGATGTTCTTAAACGTCTATGAGGAGTGTGCAATTTCATGGTGAATGGAACAACAGAAATGGCCCAAAATTGCCTGGAAAAAAGTCTGGTTCCATTGACTTACATTAGAATTGACTTCGGTTTTTGCTCTCTCCTGTAAAGTTACCTTTTTTTCATATACTTGTTTTACTTTTGACAGCAACGATATATAGACATATACCCTGTTTTATATACATATATATATTTATGCAATATTATAGTACAGTATCTGTGCAATATGCAACAGTGATGCCAGCTAGAATAGTAACAAATTAGACCAATATCAGACACAATTCCCCCAAATAACACAGTTTAGTACCTACAATTATTATATTTATTATAAGTATTACTGTCATTATTACTAATATTTTTCTCTACCTCTCTAGTCCAACGTCCACAATGCACTGTACATTACACCCAGAAGACCAGTGAGAAAGCTGTTGATCATGATGAACCAGTATACAAACAAGCTTAAACTGAACTGAATATAACCTGCTGTTCTACGTTATGTGACTGTCAGCAAATAAAGGACTAAAGAACAGATCTAAAGGAAGAGGCGCTTAACACAGAGATTTAAAGGTTTCCCTCTGATGTTTGTTATGTGAGTGACGTGTGTTAACGAGTGCGGGGAACACAGCTGTTCTCCTCCGTGGGCTGCCCTGTCCTGTACAGCCTTTGACTTAATTACAGTGGACAGAGCATACGCTTACACACAATGGCTATCCTTTTTCCCCAGCCTTCTGAGACCTACACACACACATACACACACACACACTCATACTTATTCACACACTCCTCGCTCGCCCCCCTCTTCTTGTTGTTTTATGGCAGAGGCTTTCAAAAGCAAATGCTCCTTGTAAAGGAGGCCCAAAAGTCTGGAAAACAAGCTGAACAAGCCGCGTCTGTGTTTACCAGCTTCTGTCTGCTGTCTGAGTGTGTGTGTGTGTGTGTGTGTGTGTGTGTGTGTGGGATGGACTCTTATAGCTATATAGGTACTAGCATGTATTGTATATGCACTGGACATTATATTTTAGTTTTTCAGGTTTTGACATAATATGAAAATGGCTGTTGTCCTTTACATTGCGCGTGAATTTCATGATGAAAGGACCAAAAGAAAGTGTGCAAAATGTCATGGACAAATGTCTGGTTATATTGACTTGCATTAAAAGTGAAGGTTGTTTTTGGCTTCTCCTGTAAAGTTATCATTTTGGAGATACAAGGTTTCATCGTGACATGAGTGAGATAAACCTGTCTTCTTTTTATTGATGTCATTTAGCACCTTAATATTGTATTATTTCAAGATCAACAGACCTGCAGAAAATATCCAAAAGTACTTTAGGGGTAAAAAACAACATTAACGTTTATATACAAACAAATATAGTATGTTTTATTGTTATATATACTATATGACTACTATTATTATATATACTATGAGATGTACGAATGACACCATGTCCTGAGAAGATATAAAAACAAGCATGTCTGTGTGTGTGTCCTCTAACTGCTCGGGAGTAAACGTGTAAACTACCGTACCAGCTCTTCAACTTCCTGCAGACCTACAGAAGTCATTGGGGAGCCGAATGTTCATTTCTGCCCCACAATTAAGACAAATCAATGGCCGCTGCCTGCGACGGTGTTTGTGGCCGTGCTGAAGGGACTGGGGCGTGAGTTTATTGAGAAGTGTTCAGCGTCTGCCCTCCCCGGGGGATTGGAGTCCGACGCAGATGGCAAATAAAGTATGCAGCCCGAGGCGAGAGCACATTATGCTAATTCTAATGTCAGCTGTACTTTAATATACAGCTCTATTTAATCACCCCATTATTTCACATTTCCATATGAAAAAAAGAAAAGGGAGAGACAGGGAAAAAGAGAGGGAGAGGGAGAGGAGGGAGAGAGAGAGAGAGAACCTGCAGCAGGAAAAACCTGCAGCGGTTCTTTAGTCATTGGGTCTGTGTCCCTGTGCTTTGTCTCAGCATGTGGCGCTGTGACTTTTTACCAGGGAGACTGTGTATGAACACACACACACACACATATATATATATATACACACATACACACACACACACACACACACACACACACACATATATATATATATATATATATATATATATATATATTTTTTTTTTTTTTTTTCCA
>JAVGWN010001413.1:0-12433 GCA_034552555.1 Semaprochilodus insignis | reverse complement strand
GAGTGCTCCTATATGGTCAGTGGAGCTGATAAAATTGGCTGTGACTGGCTGATCGGTGAATACAACATACTAAATCACCATATCAGATCACTTTCAGGGTTTTTAAGACCAAAGACTAGAAAATAATTTTCATTACCTTCAGTTTTACTTTGCCTGTCTTCTGATTTTTTGACGTTCCAGAGTGGTCAGTTTTTACTTGTTTAGCTCTCTCTGTCTCTGTGTTGATCGCGTGCCAAGCTTGCTGGTAGGCGGGCAATAAGGAATGTGGAGCAACAGAGTAAAGGGCTGGAATTTCAACTAGGCATTTCAGGTGTTCAGCTGAGAAAAGTGGTTTCTGTGGGAAAGAGTTTCTCCCTCTATGTACTTTGAGCTTTAGAACTTTGCAGAATGTTAACGTGCACAAAAAGCTACAACACAGTAAAACAATAAGGAAAACTGGAAAAGCATAGTAGACCCCCTTTAACGGGGACTCAGGAAGGTACCAGCCCATGGCTAGGCAATTGTTTTGTTCACAAGAAGATATCAAAACCGAAAACAGGTACTAAACTGACCTTTCCAAATCAAAGAAGTATAGTTTAGTAGCATAGTATAGTATAGTATAATATAGTATAGTATAGTATAGTATAGTACCTCCAGTTGAAAAGCTATTTCAGTATTAAATATGTC
Organism: Semaprochilodus insignis; assembly: GCA_034552555.1. Lineage (NCBI taxonomy): Eukaryota > Metazoa > Chordata > Actinopteri > Characiformes > Prochilodontidae > Semaprochilodus > Semaprochilodus insignis. The sequence goes on along the minus strand of JAVGWN010001413.1, from coordinate 11,767 downwards.
CACCAATGTGATATGTGCTTTATTACTGGGCAATCCCAGAATATACACCAGTCCTTGGCTGCCTGATTCCTGCATAGTCTCCAACATTCAGCTACATTCCCCCATAAAAAAACACTTTCTGGCTTTTTCCCTTTTTTGGCCTAAACCCAAAAGTGTCATGTTTTACACTGTTCAGCTGTGTTTCCAACTTAAACTATATCTCTGACTACTGGAACCCATTCAAATCTAGTGAAATCTCTATGCACATTCATAAAAGCTTACATATTTAAACTTATTCAATCTGGACATTTGAACCAAGGTCATTATTAAGGAATATAAGGATACTCAAACCAAAAAAATCAAGCCATTTTATATGGAATCTCTGTGTGAGGGTAACGACGGTGTAGCAGGTTCTCAGAGAGAGAGAAGATCATCAATTCTAAAAATATTCATCTGCAAATTCAGTTAGTAACACTGCTTTGACTATATAAATGTTGATACAGTCATGCCAATAAAGCTATGCAGAACTGAACTGAGGGATTCAGAGCGAGAGAGAGAGAGAGAGAGAGAGAGAGAGAGAGAGCAAGGAGCTTAGCTATAGTAAATGTGTGCAACAGAATCACACAGAAGTATTAATGATCTTCTAAAAGAGAGCTGGTACTGTGACAGGGTGGTGCCTTTGTGTGTCTCTGTGTGTGTATTGCAGTCTGTATGGGCACCTACAGAATGATGAAACTCTGAATATTTAAAGATATTTGAGATATTAATTATAATAGCGTCTAATACCTCTTTCAGCACCAATAACAGCCGTGATTGGATTTGGCATGGACTGGACAAGTTTCTGGATGTAGGCCACATCAATGTTCTGACACTCTTCCATCAAAGAATAGCACAGTTGGTCCAGATTTGGTGGATGGCACAATTGCAAGGAGAATTCCCTGTAGACTGGGATTTTAGCCACTGCTTGTAGTTCTGTATGACCGTACGCTTCCATACACCTGCAGATTCAGCTACTTCCTTCACACTATGGTCTTTGGCACGCCCAAATGCAGTCACTCCTTTTAGCCAATCATTAACATCTGCTTTGTACCGCCTCTTCTCCATCTATGGATCCCGTCACTCACACCCCGCAGGTATTTATAGCCCCGTCATCCTTGTGCAAGCACTGACCACCAGTAGAACGGGACTCTCTGGAGCAGTTGCATATGAGCCTAGGGTGACCATGCCCAATGTCATGCCCCCACCTGTGCACAAGTGGAACTGTGTTCTCTGGAGTGCAAGTGGAGCTCAATCTAATGCCTTTGGGATGAGCTGGAGTGATCCAGGACTGATGATCGAAGACCTCACTAATGCTTTTATAAAGGCTGATTGCAATCAAATCCACCTAACAGCACTGTGTTTCAGCATCTAGTGCACAGCCTTCCCAGAAGAGTAAAGGTTTGAACAAGCTTCCTATTAAAGCCCTTCCTTTCAGAAGAAACCCTGGAGGACCAGGAGGGAGGCTGGCTTTAACTCTTGCCGTGTGGTGTTTGACTGTGTGGAACATCATGTGGACTAATGTTTATATAGCTCACCCAGACACTTTTTTTTTCCCAGAAAGGTTTTATCACATGGAAATCGACAAGTGTGTTGTTGTGCTGTGGTCCAGCGCTTGGTCAACAGGCGCTGTAATTTAGTTACTGTGCTGTGGGGAGCTGTTCAGAGCTGGCGCTGAAATTACGCCACAGGTTATTATATTCACCCTGCCAGATGCCTTATCACCTCCCGGCTCTAATGGAACTGTGCACTGGGCAGATAGGGTGGGAGGAGGGAGGGAGAGAGAGATAGAGACAGAGAGAGAGAGAGAGAGAGAGAGGGAGAGAGAGAGAGAGAGAGAGAGATGGAGGGAAAGAAAAAGATAAATTAAGAAGAACATTGGGATTCATGTTCATGAATATAAGAGAGGGAACGAGAGAGAGAGAGAGAGAGAGAGAGAAAGAGAAGCAAAATTCAAATTCATGTTAATGGAAATATTCTGAACCGAATCTAAAAGGCAGTTTGCTATCAGTCACATCTCTTTCTCTCGCTCTCTCTCTCTCTCTCTCTCTCTCTCCCTCTCTCTGTCTGTCTGTATGGTGGGTTCTTCCTAGGCTCTCTCTGTTTCTTGTACTCCTTGTCCCTGTGGACTCATTACTGCATGACGTTCAGTGTGAGATAATGGAGGGCTAATGAATTTCTAAACTAATCTATATTAAAGCTGTGCTCTGAGTCAGAGGTTACGGTGGGTGGCAGAGAGAGAGAGAGGGCAGGGGGCTGTTTCTTTCTTTCTCTGCATTCGGTTTGTATTAAAAACAGAAAGAAGGAAAGAAAAGAAAAGCCGAAAGCGTAAGACGTTCTGTATATGTTTAAGGACAGACCCTTGTGTTTATCTCTTCGTACAGCCATAGCTATCCTGGTGGGGGCGTGGTTTGCTGCTCACCATGGCTAAGAATCACCGTCTTTGACGAGAGGGAGGGGCCTCTTGACTGACTTCCAGACTTAGCGGTCAAAGTGATATGTAGGGACATGGGCAAATCTTACTCTCACCAAAAGAATAGCTGCACACATAGCTGCACCCAGAAGGAATCAACTGACAGGAATGAAACTTGGTGGATAGGTTTGACACTGAGAGATTGCGCGTGTGACGTAAGCAAGGATGGGCTTTATTGCTGTACCTGACAGGACGACATGCATGCAGACCGTTACGACGACTGCCCTCAATACGATGTCAGTGTCGCTAAAGACTGCAATGGTGTCATGCCAGACTGTCATGGAGAGACTCAGAATGGCAGCGGGTCATCTTCAGTGACGAGTCCCGATTTTGTCCTGGTGGAGACGACCAACAAATCCATGCCCCGTGGTCAGCGCCAAGATTAACTCTTTGTTGTCACACGTCACACATCCAGAAGGCCTGGTGTCACTCCACATTCACCCCTACCGCACAATCTGCAGGAACTGTGTGAGGATATTCAAGCTGCATGAGATGGATTACCACAGGACACCATTAGGAACCTCTACAGGTCCAGGATGAGACGTCTGGCATGTTGCCTTAGCAACATATATACTAAGAGACACTACTTCTGTATGTGTAGCTCAATAAATATTGCCCATATCAGTCTAAATGCATCATCATGTATGGTTCCTGGTAACCTTCATCTTTAATGGCATTGCAATCTGATTAAGCAAGAGTCTGAGAAATGAAAGTTCCAGAAATGATAATAGGACATTAGAGCCATAATAAATCATACAACTGTTACTCTCCATACTTAAGTACATTTGAAGGTAAATATTTTAGTACTGTTACTCCAGTGGAGGTCTAAAGGGAGGAACACTGGAGGAGCTCAGGTACAGGGTTTATGCATTTCATCCAACACTGCAGCCAACAGTGGCAATATGGGATTTCTGTCATTCACCAGATGCCTTAACTGGTATTAAATTCAGTTCAGTTGAATTGATGCAGAATGAAAACGTTACAGTGATATAATTGGTTTTTCCTATAATATGCACTACCACTCAATAGCAGTTTGGGGTCACTGATTTCATTCATTCCATTCATCAAGCTAATTTATTTAATTACTGATTTAATTAAAACCAATTAACCCCCCAACACATAGCCCACCCCACCCCCAAACAACACCGATCCCGCCCTTGTCTGGAACTAGGGAGGCTGCCAGGGTTTCTGGAACTGCATTAGTTTCGGGTATGGTTTGGCTTCTTGATGTTTTCTTTCCTCTGACAGTACGTTTGTATTTATTCTTGTGTTTTTTGTGCTAAATAATTTGTGTTTGTGTTTGTTTAAGATTAGGTTCTCTAAAGGATTGGTGTTCTAGCAATTTGTTCTACCCAGCCAATACCTAGCACGTTCATATCATTAGTTTCCCACCACCCCCCCACTCCCACTGATAAGCTGATTTGAACTATCAGGACTTGCTTATTATTTATTCAGTGTTGGAAACATTTCATCATAAGCACATTTGCCAGCTTCTTTGTTGGAATCTTCCCCAGGTGGAAGAGGAAGCAATTGAACAAGAAGCTAAATGGCAGCACTGGAAGGTAAACACTGTGTCTTTTAAGGTGGAATTGGTAAATACACACAAGAAGCTGGTAAATACGAAGCTAATTTCAGCCTTGTAGTTTTAGTAATCCTACCTGGATAAAAGTTTAGACACAGAGCTTCTGACAAATGCTCTATGGGTAGGACATTGCAACAAGGATTCTTCTTCTTTCTATGGCTTCCAGTTGGTGCTATAGCGCCACCTAGTTCAGACTGCCACAATAGTGAAAAAACATGAAAGGTTCTCTCTACAGTGAGTGTTTTGTCCTTTTCTGGTCTCTGTAGAAACATGGCGGCAGCAGCTTCTCTTGGAGGTATTAGATGTTATTAGATATGTTTCAGTCACAGGTGACTAACGTTTGGTCAGGTGAGCTTATATTTGCATCCAAAAACAACTGCAGTACCGCCATGGTCCTCTAGGGGCTGCAGCCCACTGGTCAAAAACCACCGTTGTACATTGGTGCTGATTTGGGATCTCATTGATTATTTCCTTGATGGCTTAACTGGGAATTACTTGTGTGTTGATATTCATTGGCTCCAGAATCCAGACATCCCCCGTGGACAGATCAGAAAGCTGTTATTAATATGCTTTCCTTGAATAATAAAAATGATCATAGCTTACTTTAGGTTCAGATGACTTCAGGTGGCAATTCTGAATATGTTTTAGAGAAGACCTGAACAGACAATAACCTCAGCATTACCTCCAGGTACAATGCAAAGTCTGACTAAGACTGTATTATATTCATAATTGATGTTTTTTGGGCTACGTTTTATTTAATGTTATATTAACGTATTATTAATGATAATGACAGTGATGATGAACGTACAACTAACCTGCACATTAATGTCAGGGTCATGCTGTCTCGGCCTTGGCTCTGACTCAGATCTGGGGGTCTACAACATTGCTGCTAGTTACTAAAACACATGAATAACTTAAAGTCTCTCTCCCTCTCTATCTCCCTCTCTCTCTCCCTCTCTCTCTCCCTCTCTCTCTCTCTCTCTCTCTCTCTCTCATGCATCTTTGCCCTCCACTCTGATGAAAAATGACACAACTGGATTATGTGTTATTTTTGTACTGATCATGTCTGTATTATTTATTAGCTGGCGAGCTCGATTTCTCTTGAACTTTCAGTAAGAACCCGGTTCTCCAGTTTATGGCTAATGGTGCAATGATTTGATATGTTTATTTGATGTTTACAGCTGTGCCCTCAATTAAACCCGAATGTCACCATCTTTCAGATTTCACAGAGTTCCCTGCAGACAGTATTCACAGCTGTGATTATGCAGCTGAATTCTGTAATGGGTTTGCGTTTGTAGACTGCGTCGCTCATCCTAACACACCTGGTCAAGGTGAGACGACACAGAGGCAATGTGGAGGAGAAGTCAGAGACACAAAGAGCAAGTGATGCAGGTCCAATCTAACACTGATCTGTTCTGAGGAAGAACAAAAGAGCATGCCAAGGTGGGAGAGAGGGAGAGAGAGAGAGAGAGAGAGAGAACGAGAGAGAGAGAGAGAGCGAGATAGATAGATAGATAGATAGATAGATAGATAGATAGATAGAGAGAGAGAGAGAGAGAGAAAACAAGAGAGAGAGGAAGATAGATAGATAGATAGAGAGAGAGAGAGAGAGAGAGAGAGAGAGAAAACAAGAGAGAGAGAGAGGAAGATAGATAGATAGATAGATAGAAAGATAGATAGATAGATAGATAGATAGATAGAGAGGGAGGGAGAGAGAGAGAAAACAAGAGAGAGAGAGAGAGAGGAAGATAGGGAGGGAGAGAAAGACAGGGGACAGGGGAAGATAGATAGATCGACAGACCATTAGACAGATAGAGAGAGAGAGAGAGAGAGAGAGAGAAACAGGGAGAGAGGGAGAGGGGGAGAGATGGTTAGTGAGTGAGTTTGAGAGAGAGATTAGTTCTCTGACTCTGATGAAGAAGGTGGTGACTTCATTAATTTGGCTCTGACTGATGAGTGGTGAGGCTGCTGTCTGATGAATGCTAACCACACACGCACCACCCCCCCACACACACACCTAACCCTTCAAACATGTCTTCACCTTACAATGCAGTGATTTGTGATGTGGGAAGAAAAGTCCCCACAACGCGAGTGTATAAACAAGCACTGGTCCCTGCAACATGGAACACACAGATATGTTTGTTTTACTACATTGGTGAGGACATCCATCTTTGTTAATCTTTCTTTTATTTAATTAAATTCAACTTTATTCAACTTTATTGTTATTGGGGGTCATCTGCTCCCATATCAGTCCTCATTCCTCGTTCCATATCAACAATCTGATAATTCACATTTCCTTGCTATAGGCATGCTGGCCAATGTTCAGCCTCATTCACAAGATAACACCTCACAACTTACATGGATGTGGGTGTTCCCAATCTGTCCCCTGAGGTAACATCACTCCATAATCAGTTCACATGTCATAGGACCCCCTGAATAGCAGGCGGCATCTCCCACAGCGCACAGATACGCACAGTCTTCTATACGTGCTTTAAAGGCCTCCGTATGGCTGAACTAATGAAACCAGATACAAGAGGAGGCGTTTTGATGCTTGAATGCTTGGAGGGTTAAGTGTTTGTAGCTGGAAGTATTCAGTGGCAGTGATAGCACACATTCTGTGTGTGTGTGTGTTAAACCCTCGCCCGATTTGGCCAGAGGTTTAGTGGACAGGCAGATTAGGTGCACTCCAGCTGACTCCATCAGTCTAATGAGAAACAGATGCTGAGCAGACGAAGGTTAAGGCCGGAACAGAAGAACACAGGCCAGCCCTGTTATCCAGTCTGTGGCTTTGGCACATTTTCACTCTTTAGCCTCAAACACACACACATACACACACACACACACACACACACTGTTTCATCTCACTTCCACTATCTTAACACCTCACAATGATTCAATTCACTTGTGATTTGTCATAAATGATTCAGTGATTCATTAATCCTAATTCAATTCAATTTATTTGCAAATGATTCAGAATTATACTATAATTCACAGAATACTACTGAACACTTGTGTTGTTGGGCTTCTCCAAAAATTTTATTTTTATTTATTTTTTATAATTCCACCACAATTTGATTTGATATGATTCAGGAATCCTCATTTGGATTGAGAATCTTTAGAATCAATTCAGTGTCCAGTGAAACCTCAAATCTCTATTTAACACAAACGTGGCTGGAAGACCAACTTGCGCTTCCTTTCTTTCATTCTTGATGTATTTATTTGTTTATTGACTTGTTTACTGCATGCAGAATGTGTTTATATTGACAGGGCATATTATTAAAATAAGTCATAGTCATTTATTAAACTCAGTGCAGTTGAACTGCCATCAGTCTGTGTCTGAACGTGGTGATTCAAAAATTGCATCAGCTTTTGAACTCTCCACAATGCTCCTCAGAACAATTCTGGACAACTTGGACCCAATGCATTATCCTGCTGGAATAGTCCATCATTGCGCGGGTCCATGAAGGGCTGCAAAAGGTCACCAAGCGGTGAAACGTAGCGGGCACCAGTTAACGACATGTTTAGGTGGACCAGTGGACCCAACCCATGCCATGAGAACACACCCCACACCAGTATGCAACCACCATAAGCCTGCACAGTGCCTTGTTGACAACAGGGGAGCCTTGGCTTCATGGGGTGTGCCACGCACAAACCCTACCGTTAGCCCCAAACACTGAAGATTCGGGAAAGATTCAGGAATCCTCATTTGGATTAAGAACCTTTAGGAATCAATTCATCTCTATTTAACACAAACATGGCTGAAAGACCTATCTGCACCTCCTCCCTGTCTTTCTTGATGTATTTATTTGTTTGTTGACTTGTTTATTGCATGCAGAATGTGTTTATATTGACAGGGCGTATTATTAAAATAAGTCATAGTCATTTATTAAACTCAGTGCAGTCGAATTGCCATCAGTCTAAGTCTGAACGTGATGATTCAAAAGTTGCATCAGCTTTTGTAATACTGGAAGCCATTTGAGTGATTGTACAAGGAATAACAGTATTATTATGGGATTTTGGCACTAAATCCAGTATTATTTAATAACTGGAGTGTCCGGCTCTCAGGGAGAGGGGAATAGGGAAGGGCGAATGACTAAAGCCAGGAACACTAGAGACATGTAGGTCAGACCCCATCCAGACTCTACTGCACGCCATATGGCAGAACACCATGTCCACACACACCCTGAACACACGCTGAACACTTCTCATATACAGAAACTACATAACACCATGAAACCATATGACTGATAATCATCAGCCTCGTTACAAAAAATAGTGATAATTATCTCAAACATATTTGTTTGTTTGTTTGTTTGTTTGTCTGTCTGTCTGTTTTCACTGATAGGCTATTGCTTTTCTAAGTATAGGTAAGCTTACTAACACAACATGCCAGACGTCTCGGGATGGAGTTGTAGAGGTTCCTAATGGTGTCCTGTGATAATCCATCCCATGCAGCTTGAATATTCTCACACAGCTCCTGTAGATGATGCGGTAGGGGTGGAGGTGGAGTGACACCAGGCCTTCTGGATGTGTGACACATGACAGCAAACCGTTCATCTTGGCGCTGACCGCGGTGCCTCCACACACTGATTCGTTGGTCGTCTCCACCAGGATAAAAGTGGGACTCGTCACTGAAGATGACCCGCTGCCATTCTGAGTCACTCCATGACAGTCTGGCACGACACCATTGCATGTTGGCGTGGCATTAAGGACAGTCGCCGTAACGGTCTGCATGCATGTAGTCCTGCGTGGTGCAGCCATCTGCCAATGGTGCTGCACTAACAGGATGACTCATGGAGGACGTCACTGCTCGATGAATGTCTTCAATCGAGGCTGTTGGGTCAGTCAAGTACAGCGATAAGGCCCCTCCTTGCTTACGTCACATGAGTGGCTGAGCGTGAGGCTTTAATCGTTCGGATGTCAATGTTTCATTCCTGTCGATTAATTCCTTCTGGTTCCAGCTATTAGTGCAGACTTTGCAACCCAACTACAATCAAACTTAATTCAGTTGGTGCGACTGGTGCAGATATAATCTGATTAGTGCTCTTAGGCACCTGGCACATGCAAATGTCAGTTTCCTTCATTGTGGCTGCCACTGAGTCCAGAATGAGCATTAGCGTATTAGCAGCAGGGCTGCACACCGAACAGGTCGCTCGCTCACGGTGAGGATAAATTACACTGGCACGCCGCCTTAAATAATAAATGCAGTTGGATGTGCGCGGGCTACATAGGATACCACCTGCTCTCACCAGCATCCCTCCCTCATCACTCCGACCCACAAACACTCTCACTCTCAGTCCGCATGTACGTCCGAGACCACCACACCACACAACTAATAAACCATGTAACACGTTACAGAGGCCTTCAGTCCACAGCGCGGTATCTGTATCTGCATCTGCATTTACTGCACCATAAACAGTGCAGTCCTGAGGGGGAGGTGATTACACACAACAACCGCTCCACTAAACTAACCCAGACTGTTGCTAGGAGACGCTAATCGAAATCAATTAACACATATGGATTGAGTAAATAAATAAGCAAGAAAAGACACAGAAAGAAAAAGAAGAATATTGGGTGAATCAATGAACAGATGAATAAATGGAAAAATGCATGAATGAATGAGTGACTGAGTGAGTGAATGACTGAATGAGTGAATTCCCGTTCAGTCAAACATTCCGCAATTGGAATGGTGTCGACATCTGGAAAACTGTGGGACTTTTTAGTGCACAAAAACTGCGTACCGATGAATGCGCACCATCACTTCACAGTTTAAAGCTTCTCATGTCAAAACAGTGTCATTTACACCATAAACCATCTAATGACACGTTATGAATACTGTATAACACTCAGGAATGGCTTTATAAATGTGTTATTCAGTGCTTACGCATGTGTTATTAAGTCCCTATGAAAGTAGCTTTCAAATAAAATGTTACAGAGAGACTCAATAAGGTGCATTATAACACTTCTGTGTCCACTGCAAGCGTATGTGTCTGTGTCTGTGTGTGTGTGTGTGTGTGTGTGTGTGTGTGCGCGTGTATATTAGCCATGGTCTCTCGGCTGCAGCGATGCTGTTGGGACTCTCAATCACAGCGGTGCGGTGAGACAAACGACGGGAGAGCAGCTGATCCAATACAGAGAGAGGGAGGGAGAGAGAGAGAGAGGGAGAGAGCAGGCGAGAGAGAGAGAGAGCACTCTTAAACTGATTGTGTTTTCTCCTCAGGGTCCTGTTCTGGCCTTCTCGGGGAACCTCCTGCAATTATGAGTGCTGACGGGCTCTAAGTCAGTTTCATCTTGACGTCTTTATCAAAATAAAGTGCCGCTCCATTACCGCTGAGCGGAGAGGAGAGGAGCGGAGAGGAGCGGAGAGGAGATGGGTTTGGGGACGATGCCGGCTTTTCTGTATGTCTGCGTCACGCTGCCTTTCCAATCTACAGTGAAAACACTGCTCGGCCTGAATGGACGTTTGACTAAGAGCCTGATACAGACGGCCATTTTTATGTCCAGAAGTTTGTGGACACCTGCTCCTCCAGCGTTCCTCCTGAAATGGAGACCATTCACAGAGGGGTTGTTTCTCCTTTGCTGCAGTAACAGCCTCTACTCTTCTGAGAAGGATTTACACTAGATGTGTAAACATTGCTGTGAGGATTTGATTGAGTATTAGTGAGGTCTGGTACTCATGTTGGAACATTGCTGTGAGCAGTGGTGAGGTCAGGTACTGATGTTGGCACTTTGCTGTATTAGTGAGGTTCAGTACTGATGTTGGAACATTGCTGTGAGGATTTGATTGAGCATTAGTGAGGTCAGGTGCTGATGTTGGAACATTGCTATGAGGGTTTGATCAAGCATTAGTGAGGTCAGGTACTGATGTTGGAACATTGCTGTGAGGATTTGATTGAGCATTAGTGAGGTCAGGTACTGATGTTGGATCATTGCTGTGAGGATTTGATTGAGCATTACTGAGGTTCAGTACTGATGTTGGAAATTGCTGTGAAGATTTGATTGAGCATTAGTGAGGTTCAGTACTGACATTGGAACATTGCTGTGGGGATTTGATTGAGTATTATTAAGGTGAGGTACTAATGTTGGAACATTGCAGTGAGGATCTGACTGAGCATTAGTGAGGTCAGGTGCTGATGTTGGAACATTGCTGTGAGGGTTTGATTGAGCATTACTGAGGTCAGGTACAGATGTTGGATATCCAGTTCTGGATCATTTCAACTCACACCAACTCAGGTACTGGTTGGAGTTACATCACTCCAGAGGATTCAGTTCCCCTACTCCACAGCTCAATGCTAAGGAGCCTTCTAATCACTCCAGCACGTGTGTTATGCTGCATTTACATGATGGTGTTTGATGGTTGACGGACGTTGGACTGTTTTCAATGGAACGTTGGGAGAAAGTTCTGCCACTGCCAGCAGTGATGTCCAGTGGAATGCTACTTCAAGAGTTACATTTTCCCAACCTTTTCCAGCAACTGTGGTGGTGGGATAGGCCATGTGTTAATTATCATGGAAGCCATTAAAGCCAAACATCTCATTGTCGACATCCTGGCCAACCCAGCGTTGGCACCAGGGATGCAGCCACAATGTGGTGGCCATTTTGGACCCTGGGAATTTACTAGGGTGGCAAATGCAAACCAGTAGGTTGTGGTCGTATGTCACGAATAACATTATGTTTATTAAATAACCAACTGTCTT
>JAVGWN010001412.1:0-12434 GCA_034552555.1 Semaprochilodus insignis | reverse complement strand
GCTCAGAATGGCAGCGGGTCATCTTCAGTGACGAGTCCCGCTTTTGTCTCGGTGGAGACGACCAACGAATCCGTGTGTGGAGGCACAGTGGTCAGCGCCAAGATGAACGGTTTGTTGTCACGGGTCACACGTCCAGAAGGCCTGGTGTCACTTCACCTCTACTCCTACCGCACCATCTGCAGGAACTGTGTGAGGATATTCAAGCTGCATGGGATGGATTATCACAGGACACCATTAGGAACCTCTACAGCTCCATGCCGAGACGTCTGGCATGTTGGGTTAGCAAACACAGCGGCCCGACGCCATACTGAGAGACAGACTTCTGTATGTGTAGCTCAATAAATATTGATCATATCAGTCTAAATTGATCATCAGTTATTGATCCTGGTCACCTTTATCTTCCTTCCCAAAAGACCTGCAACCCCACGCCTCCTTCTGGGTGCAGCTATTCTTTTGATGATGAGTGTATCCACTGCTGCATGCTTGCTGGCTTACTAATACATTCCTTTCTATGTGTCCACTAAACGTGCTAGAGCCAGTGATGCTTTGCAAAGCCCCAGGTTAAGACAGAATTATTTTGGTTCATGTTTTGCTCCTGTTGTGGATAGACTCAGGAGATTTTGACTATGGCAAAAAGCAACGTGAGATGAGTAAAAAATGTACAGAACTCTAATCAGATTAGACCACATTAGACGCTGTTGATGCCTTTGGCTTCTGAATGTTAGCCAACATTTACAACATGGCATGAGAGAGATGTGTTCAACGCAAACAGAAAAGCAAAACAGTTACGTACATAGAACACTTCTTACACACGCATGTTAACACACGCATACACCCACACACATACACACACACAGAGTGGCTACGGGACGTCCCAGAACGGCTCACCTTGGTCTCTCTCTCCTCCAGCAGGGTCTCCAGTCTCTTCTGGGCCGCACGGCCCTCGTGGTCGTCGCTGACGATCAGAATGATATGGTTCCAGCGGAACTCACGCATCATGTCGAACCACACGTGCGCCTGGTGTGAGTACGGCGGCACGGTGCGCAGGAAGGAGAGGTGGATACTCTGAAGGAGGAGGAGATAAATGTTACTTGCTGAGAATGGGCGCCTTGGCGGCGGTTGCTTCCCAAGAGCTTCAGCCATCGTTGTGTTGACTGCTCCTTTCATTGGCTACCGGCCCTTAAATGATCTCACCGGGAGCAGCACCTTCACCGTGACTGATAAGAGGTTAGAATAGGCCGTCGGGGCAGCAGCGGACTTCTTCATCCTCTCATGTTGGACTGATTCCACTCCTACAGCGCTACAGTGACTCACTATCGCCTCTTCAGGTACAAACTGGTATTATGAGACAGGACGGGACGGGGCTAGCCGGTTAGCAGGCTAACTTCAGTAGATATCTATGCAACAAGGTACATAAATGTTTTTGACACAGGATCAAAACTGTTATTTCTTCACACTCTGTTGATAATGTTAGTTCATTCTGGAATGTGCTAAACTAAAAATCTTACATATTGCTCCTTTAAATGTATTCATCTCAACAGAAAAGCAGAACTGTGCAGAAACTAAATCAATGTATTTTAAATACATATGTAAAAAGCAACAAGGAGTCTGTATATACAAGATATGTATATAAAGATTTAAATTTGTATTTAAATGTAATTGTATATTATTTATTCGTGTTTATTTTATTTTCTCTAGTATAAGAGCTTTTTTTCTGAGCAAAAAACATTTTTTAAGCTTTTTATATTATATTATTGAATTTGGCGTGTGATGCTCTAAATACAGTTTTCCAGGACAGCATTGTTCCTGAATTTATATACTCAGCTTGGAACATAAACGCCAACTTCCCACTTCAGACACAGCAGTGCTGCTGGAGTGTTTAAACAGTGTGTCCACTCACTGTCCACTCTATTAGACACTCCTACCTTGCTGGTTCACCTTGTAGATGTACAGTCAGAGACGATAGCTCATCTGCTGCTGCACAGTGCAGTGTTGGTCATCCTCTAGTCCTTCATCAGTGGTCACAGGACGCTGCGCACAGGACGCTGCTGGCTGGATAGTTTTGGTTGGTGGACGATTCTCAGTCCAGCAGTGACACTGAGGTGTCCAGCAGCACTGCTATGTCTGATTCACTCACACCAGCACAACACACACTAACACACCACCACCACGTCAGTGTCACTGCAGTGCTGAGAATGATCCACCACCCACATACCCGCTCTGTGGTGGTCCTGTGGGGGTCCTGACCATTGAAGTAATACAGTATACAGAGAAACAGATGGACTACAGTCTGGAACTGTACAACTACAAGGTGCTCCTATATGGTCAGTGGAGCTGATAAAGTGGACAGTGAATGTAGATACAAGTTAAAATGACTGTATAGTACATGACTGAGTTTGAACTTGAGGGAGGGTGAGAGGGAGTTGTTCGGGCTCTGGTGTCGCTGTTTCCTTCGGCCCAAACGACGTAAGACTGACCTTATCAGAGTAGATGGACATCCTGGTGGTGAGGCCGACCACAGGGATGCGGTAGAATCCAGCGGTGTAGGAGACCGGTGTGGGCGTGAGGTGATCACTGGACTGTGGAGGGTGGCTCACCAAAATCGCGTACACCTGCAGACGCATACAGAGAGGTGGGTTAGGGACGGTCCGTTACAGTCCACCAGAGTCACGTTTCAGAGATGGCACTGATGAACGAGTTTGTACTCGAAATCTGTTCATCATTTAACAGTCTGACAGACTGAGAGGAACACTGACGACTGATACAAATCTGTCTCTGGACTTCGGAGAGCAGGAGAGGAAAACAAAAATGGCTGACCTAGATTTGTATGTCTTAGGCAACACCGGTGAATTAGGCTGGTACAAAATGTTCAGACGGCTCAGTCCTAGTTTAATGGACTCTTTTGTCACCGTCTGCACAAAACCTCACACAAAACGTCCTTAACTTTTAATGCAGAGTGCTGTGCAGAAGTCAGAGACCATCATAATAAACTAGCCTTTATAGTGTCCACTCTTTACCTTCATCTCAGTTTTCCTTCTGTTCAGGAGACTCACTTTCAGTTTCTCCAAAAAACTCTGCAGACACACCTCCAAAGTTCAGTCTTAGGAGTTGGTTTAGCATTTTCTGTTTCCAAATAACCCCGAACACGTTCAGTGAGGTTGAGGGTCTGGACACTGGGGTGGTCAGTCCATTGCTCTGAAACCACCAGCAGCTTCTTTGATTGATGTGTGTGTCTCCTTTTCTCAGTGAGGAGCTTGAACAGCTACACCTCCTTTCAGACCTCCATAGTGTTGAGGTGTCTTCTAACAAACAGTAGCAGCTGTGGATGTTCTCAGATGTGAAGGAGAAGTGGTGCTTGATGTTCTCCTCTCTTTTTAAAAGAGGATAGCTTTTAAATGGTAAACATGGTAAACATGGTTAAAGGTGCAGTATGTAAGATTTGTAGTTCTGAATATTCCCCGATGAGCTACGGTTATTAGCAGCATCTGAAGAAATAACAGGCTTGAGGATGCATGAAAGATGTCTATGTTTCAGGTTGCGGAGATATGTACTGAAGTTAGCATGCTAACCTGCTAGCCCTGGCCACTTTGTACCTGAAGAGGTGATAGTGAGTCACTGTAGAGCTGTAGGAGTGGAATCAGTCCATCATGAGAGGATGAAGAAGTAGCTCTGCTGCCCTGATGGCGTATTCTAACCTCTTATCAGTCATGTTGAAGGTGCTGCTCCCGGTTAGATCAGTTAAGGACAGGGAGCCAATGAAAGAAGCAGCAAACACAACAACGCCTGAAGCTCTTGCCAGGGCTAGGTGGTTAGCATGCTAACTTCAGTAAATATCTCTGCATCATGATACACAGTTGGTGCTGACATAGTGCCAAACCTGTTATTACTTCATATTCTGTTAATAATTTTAGTTAATTTTGAATGGTTTTCAACTAGAAATCTTGCATACCGCTCCTTTAATGCTAATTTTTGACTGTAAATGAAATAAATGAGGGGTGTTATCCAAGTTTTGGACCGTTTCTATTGGTTCATCCATATTGAAATAATAAAAGTGGGGATAAAAAGTTGTGTTCTGACAGCAACAATACAACATAATAACAACATACTGCGAAAAAAAACCCTCATTCGTAACAGTCATCCTTATCCCACTAATCGGTTTTATGTGACAGACATATTGCCCAGTCTGCTTTCTTCCCAGAGGGTCCACGCCTGCTAACAACGCAGCCATATTTAGTGAAAATATGCTGCAAAAATCAGAGAGATGATACTACACGAGACACAGAAACACAGCTCTGGCACCGTGCACAGTTATGATGGCTTTGTAGGCTGACAGGCTGCATAGTTGGGCCTTGAACGAGGATTTTCATCCAAAGTGCTCTCAGGCATCTCTTTAGTACCATCTGCCACCGAGCATCCTTCACTCACACACAGCCCAAGCACCAATCAGCTGCAAGGCATGTACTGGTGCACGCTCATGGTACAGTGATGGAAAAGCTATGAAGATGTGAGACATAGATATGCAAATTCCACAACTCATCATGCAATCAACCCAATAAAGGAATCAGAAGGGATATAAATAGATTCTTGAGATGTTTTAACCATTAAAATGACCAATGTAGTGGACAAAAACTTCATTTTCTTTGCTTTTTATAAAAATAAGAACGAGATGTAATATGTGAACCAGTGGAGAACCCTCTAAGCCTTCTAGGCCTTTGGCAAAAGCAGCCTAATTAATTTCTGCTGGAATTAGAAAATACGCTCACCAGACAATAAATGAGTCAACTTGCGTGTTTAAGGTGGTAGTAACCTTAAGTACCTGCAGATGGTGCTGCACAAGGACGATGGGGCTATAAATGCCTGCAGGGTGTGCGATGGGATTCATGGGTTGTATTCGAAATGACACACTACTATACCGCACACTGCATACTACAGTAGTATGTACTGCACACTGTATATGCCCCGTGTGTGTAGAATACAGTACAGTAACAAGTTCTGACCTACAGTGTAGTATACTAATACAGTCACATGACCAGTTACCTCACATTTACCTCAGAGCTGTTATTACTGTATCCACTGTTTAGAGCTAGCTGCTGCTAACGCTGCTCAGTTCACCTGAAATACGGTTAGCCTAGCTGTTAGCTACCCTCGGCTATTTCACTCTAAAACTGATCCTCTAAAGCGAGTTCATCTTTTATTAATCTTCAGCCCTGTATATTTTAACTTTCTGAGGCTCATTCTGATGAAAACATCCCCCACTACAATCACTACACCCACAGTTATACTCGGTAGTTGGCTGCGTTTAGCTCCCCAGTGTTACCCACCGCCATTTTCTCTGGCTGAAGCAGGCTGAGAGCTGGTGAGGCCGCGGTGCACGATGGGATGCAGTACACCATGTAGATAGCTCACCCTGTACACTAGAACCTCTGACTGGAGTAGAACATCATCCGGGTATCTCCAGTGCACTACAGATCTTTAATTTGGTTACATACTATATTTAGGTAGATTAAGTATGCAAGTAGTATGTAGTACACCATTTTGAATACAGCCTCAGCCTGCTTCAGCCAAAGAAAATGGCATTGGGTAACACTGGGGAGCAAAACGCAGTCCACTCTGAGTATAACTGTGAGTGTAGTGATTGTAGTGGGGTACATTTCCATCAAAATGAGCTTCAGAAAGTTAAAATATACAGGTTTGAAGATTAATAAAAGATGAACTCGCTTTAGAGGATCAGTTTTGAACCAAATAGCTGAGGGTAGCTAACAGCTAGGCTAAACGTATTTCAGGTGAACTGAGCAGCGTTAGCAGCAGCTAGCTCTAAACAGTGGATACAGTAATAACAGCTCTGAGGTAAATGTGAGGTAACTGGTCATGTGACTGTATTAGTACTACACACAGGGGGCGTATACAGTATGCAGTACATACTACTGTAGTATGCAGTGTGCAGTATAGTAGTGTGCCATTTCAAATACAGTCCCTGTGTGTACTAGCCTGCAGAACCCATACTATTGAGCTTAGTACACAACATATACCGTGTCGTGTTACTGTGTAGTACACAAATGAGACACATACTGTATACGCCCCGTGTGTAGTATGCAGTACAGGAACAAGTTCCGACCTACAGTGTAGTATACTAATACAGGACATATATAGGACAACCAGTCAGAATAGAGCTTATTTACATATATCAGTCTTAAAGGGACAGTAACACAAATAGCCTGTTTAGTTTTGGGTTAGAGAGAGGTCAGAAAATGGTCATGGTGGAATGAATTATGAGCATTTTTAGAGCCACATAAAAGTTATATGTGCAAAATGTGTAATACATTGCATTTGTTTTCTGTGTAATGAGGAGAGAGAGGGAGAGAACGGATGGGCTTTGGGTACAATAGTAATTGCTCTGCATTTATTCCTTTCACAAGGAGCCCTGTTTTATGAGCTCTGAACTCGTCACTGAAAAGGAAAGCATGACCTCAGCGCTTTTTAAACGACATAAACCATCCGTCGAGCACTTTAAGCGCTTTTAATTTAATTTGATGCGTGCAGGCTTTTAATGGTGCACGGCTCCTCCTGAGTCGATTAGTCCCCTGAGCCTGTCAATGCTCTGCAGGACATCTTCTCCTGTCCAGCGGTTAGCTGTTATCATTGGTTTGGGTTGCGTCAGTGAGATATGCATACAAGTGATGTACATGATGAAGTTTGAGGTCCGCTTGAACGCATCTCCATTCTCACTTCATGGCTTTGGTCAGCTCACGTCATTTAGAAGACCAAATTCTTCTTTTCTTGTCATCTTATATCAACCTGTAACGAATTTGGTCTCACTTCTGTAATTGTCACATTATAGAAATGAGACCAACAGTGGGTGGGGCAAAATAACCCCCAACTGCCCCCTGACTGCTGCATCTCTAGTTAGTTAAGTATACCAAAGACAGAGGCTTGACAGCTAACCAGTGACCTTTGCCCAAGTCTGTATCTGAATGTCTATTTTCCCAAATGGACAGCATAACATCACAAACAGCTTATTTCCAGCCGCCCCCAGAACCCCCCAAGGGTCCCAGATCCCCCCAAGGGCCTCTCTCAACTTGAATGGCCCAATAGAAACAGTCTACAATAAAACCTTGTAACATTAACCTATAGTCTTAGGCTCTTCAAGGGTTCTTTAGTAAAGGAAAGAAAAAAATAGTAAAGGGAATGGTTCTATTTACTAAAGAACCCATGAAGAACCATATAGAACTACAAGATCTATGTAGAACCATGGTTTGTTGCATGGAAATGTTTTTTTTAGATTAATGGTGTTGTGTATGGTTGTATATACAGTGGAACCTTTTTGAAAGTGGTTCTATATAGCACTGAAAGCGTTCTTCTATCGTTCTACCAGCCCCCAAAAGTATTAAGGAGGGTCCAAGAGGTTAATTAGCCCCAGACACCCCCCCGCCAAAGGGCCGCTTGTATTTCACAACCTTGAGTGGGTCAATATAAATGATCTAAAATAACACTTGTTACATTAACCTACACTCTTAAAAAATATGGTTCTTCAAAGGCTCTTTAGTAATGGTTCTATTTAGAACTATGAGTTATACACAGAACCATTCCTTTTACTAAAGAACCCTCAAAGAACCATGTAGAACCATGAGTTATACATGAAACCATGGTTTGTTGCATGGTGAAATGGTTCTTCAGTTTGAAGGTGTTGTGTATGGTTCTATATGGAACCTCTTTGAGAATGATTTCATGTAGCACCAAAAGGGTTCTTCTATTGTTCTACAAACTGTTCAACACCGTAACAATAGCATAACCCTTTTTGGTGCTATATGGAACCACATTCTCTATCAATCTGAAGAACCATTCAAGCATGACAAATGGATTTTTGGATGTTCCTGGTTCGGTACAGAACCCTTGCATTTACTAAACCCAGCTCTGGGTTGTGGAGCAGTGGAACTGTGTTCTCTGGACTCCATCCAGTACCTTTGGGATGAGTTGAAGTGATCCAGAACTGATCATCCAACATCGGCGCCTGACCTCACTATATGCTCTTGTGGCTGAATGCAATCAAATCCTCACAGCTATGTTCGAACATTTAGCGTAAAGCTTTTTCAGTAGGGTAGAGGCTGTTACTGCAGCAAAGGAGGTGGGGGGGGGCAAACTCCCTATTAATATCTTAATTTCAGAGGAAACGCTGGAGGAGCGGAGGTCTACAAGATTCTGGGCGCATGCTGAAGTTGCCAGCCTCAGAGAAGAACGGCCTCAAAGTCTGTGTTGGCCCCTTTAATTTTAAGGCTCCAGTGTAGCAGAGCCTGCTGTGATATGTGGGCTGTGTTTGTCTCTGTACTCGTCTACAGTTTAACCAGCTATGACATGCTCTGTCTCTCTCATACGCCTCTCCTGCAAATTCAGCATTACACTGCAGATGCTCGCTGCACACGCGGTTAGGCTTGGCCTCATTTTGGCAAATACCACTCATATGGCACCTTATGGCATCTTTAAAAAAATGATAAATTTATGTATCTATTCCCTTCATGCATCGTTTATTTCACACTTAGTTTGTTTTGCAGCTGCTCCCCTGACCTGGGTCATCACCCTGCTAGCTCAGAGCATGCTCTGCAAGAACTTGCTGGGTTATAGTGTTGATTATCGACTGCACATAGTTATGAATAAACAACAGCCTGCCTATTTGGGCCAGGCCGTTTTGGGTAGTATGTTTCAGCCAGCCTAATGAGCTCATTCTAATTAGACCACCCCATTTTGGGCCCATATTTTGAAGCTTCCCTTTGGAACCAGTGCTACTCGCACCTCAGCTTGGGCTAGCCTTTTGGGCCCACCCTTTTGGGCCAGCCATTTTGGGTAGTATGTTTTGGCCAACCTTATGGGCTCATTCTAATTAGACCACCCCACTTGGGTCCACATTTTGAAGCATTCCTTTTGAACCAATGCTATTGGGTCCTCATCTTTGGGTAGCTTTTTGGGCCCACCCTTTTGGGCCAACCATTTTAGGTAGTATGTTTCGGCCAACTAAACGAGCTCATTCTGATTAGACTACCCCAATTTGGGCCCACTTTTTGAAGCATTCTTTTTGAACCAGTGGTATTGGGCCATCAATTCGTGGCTAGCTTTTTGGACCCACCCTTTTGGACCAGCCATTTTGCATAGCATGTTTTGGCCGGCTAATTCTGGTTCTGGTTTCAGCTAAATCCCCCTCTTTTGGGCCAAGCATTTTGGGTAGTATGTTTCAGCCAACCTAATGAGCTAATTCTGATTAGACCACCCCTTTTTGGGCTCACTTTTTGAAGCATCCCTTTTCCCAGTGCTAAGGCCAGGCATTTTGCATAGTGTGCTTTGGCCAACTAATTCTGGTTTGGGTTCTGGTTTCAACTAAAACTAAGCTAATTCTTTTAGAGCCTGTTTTTAAAGAAATCACTTTTAAGTCAATCCTGATGAGCCCATGGTTTAACACATTTAGGCCAATCATTTTGACCATCTCTTTTGGGCAAGCCTTTTGAATCACCATTACTGCACAGCCTTTTGGGCCACCCTTTTAAGGTAGTATGTTTCAGCCAACCTAATCAACTCATACCCACTTTTTGAAGCAACCCTTTTGAACCTGTGCTATTGGGCCCTCAATTTTTGACTAGCCTTTTGGGCCAGGCATTTTCCATTGTATGTTTTGTCCAACTAATTCTGGTTCGGGTTTTTAGACCAGTCCTTTTGGCCCTGTGTTTAAAGCAATCACTTTTGAGTCACAGTTTTACACTTTTGGGCCAGTCTTTTTAGGCAAGTCCTTTTGACCATCTATTTGGGCCAAGCCTTTTAAATCAGTATTACTGTGCAACCTTTTAGGCCACCCATTTTGAGTAGTATGTTTTAGCCAACCTAATGAGCTCATACTGATTAGACCACCTCTTATTGGGCCCACTTCTTGAGGCATCGCTTTTAAACCAATGCTATCGGGCCCTCAGTTTTGGGTTAGCCATTGGGACCAGCAGGTTAGAGCATGCTCTGGAAGAACTTGCCATTTTTTCAGTTACTCTCTGCAGCTGTACTGTGGAATCTGTGTGGATAGTCTGGGTTATGGTGTTGATTATCGACTGCTCATAGTCATAAATAAACAAGAGCCACCGTCGGCACAGCGAGTAGGTGTGAAAACTGGCTCCACTGACTGCACACTGATCAACACCTGATGTCCTCAGTGCACTGAAACCTACAGCTACCCTGCATTTCTTTCAGACTACATGTACAAACATTTCTGAATGAAGAGACAGGATTCTGTACTACACTGTTTCCTGTTAGCTTCAGAAATATAAATGCATAAATGCAAATACGCTTATGGAAATATATGCTTAGCCTTTTGTCCCTCTCTCTCTCTTTCTCTCACTCACTCAACCAATAAGAGGGTATTAAGAGAGTGATCGCTGTGTATCTAATGACTCTGGCACTTCACACATCACTTTACTCTGCCTCCATCATCACAGTCAATTTGTCTGTCCCTCTTAACAAATGGATCTGCTACACTTTTGGACCAGTAAGCCTTTTTTGGGCCAAACCTTTCAAATGATTTAGACCACACCTTATGAATCCATAATTTTTTTTGGACCATCTTGTTTCAGCTATTCAAGCATTTCGGACCACCCATTATAGGCTCAGCTTTTCGAGCCATCCCTTTTCAGTCTGTCCTGTTGAGTCCCTTTAGAACCATGTCTTTGGAGCTATTCCTTTAGGTCCACCCTTTTGAACTGTATGTGTCAGTCAACTCTTTTGGGGCAGCGCTTTTTTCCAGGACCCTTTGGAGTCAATTCCATTGGAACTGTCCTTCTGGACCCATCCTTTGGAACAACCGATCCCTTTGGGCTCACCTTTTTGAGTCATCCAGTCAGTCCTGTTAGGCCCTTTCTGGACTATTTCTATTTGGACCGTGCCTTTGGAGACATTCCTTTGGGTCCACCCTGTTGGACTGTATGTATCAGCCAACCCTTTTTGGGCAGCACTTTGTTCAGGGCTTTTTGGGGTCAATTCCTTTGGACCTGTCCCTATGGACCCATCATTTGGACCAATAGATCCTTTTTGGCACACGTTTCTCAGATTCATCAGATTCATCAGATCATGCTATTTGAGTTATCCCTTTTCAACAAATTCTTTATTTCTTTTGAGCAAATACCTTTGGGTATTTTTGGGCCCATATTTTTTAAGCCATCCTTTCTGAGTCAGTCCTACTGGGCCCACCCTTTTAAGTCTTTTGTTTCTAGCCCTTTAGGCCAACGCTTTTAAGGGAGTCTTATTGTGTGTACCTGTTTGGGCCAGTTTTTGGTGGGGCATCCTTTTGAGTCAATTGTTTTGGACCTGGTCGTTTTAGACCACCAATTTTGGGCCTACTTAGTAAAGCATCCCTTTTAAACCCATGCTACTGGGCTAGCCCTTTTGGCGCACTATTTTGGGCCAGGCATTTTGCAAAATATTTTGGCCAGCTAATTCTGGTTCTGGTCTTAGCTAATTATTTTTAGACCATTGCTTTGGAGTCCATTTTAAAGCAATCCTAATGGGCCACAGTTTGGTCCAAAACTACTTTGGGCCAATCTTATTAGCCAAGTGCCTTTGACCATTTATTTGGGCCATGCCTTTTGAGTCACCATTATCGCGTACTTTTCTGTGCCACCCATTTCAGGTAGTATGTTTCGTGTGCCCTTTATTGGGGCAACTTTTACAAGTTTTTTGGTGCTTTTATTGGGTCCACCCTTGTGGACCACTCTTTTCAGACTGTTCGGGTCAATGCTATTGGGCCAGGGTTTTTTTGGAGGCATCCTTTTGAACAAATTCTTTGGACCAAGCCTTGAGCATGAACGGCTCGACCAAAAAGTCAACTCACCTGGCTGGAGATGAGGTCCTCACACACGGACAGTGCCATTTGTATAGCGTTGGCCTTGTGCGTGACAGAAATGGCGGTCAGCTTGAACTTGTCTCTGCCGTACACCAGGTTGGCCTGGGCCACCGCATCTTTGAACACCTGCTCGTACCTCTTCTGGCTCAGCACGGCCCCGATGTTCACCACCTTGGGCTCGCAGCCGCCGCGCACGCACGAGCATGAGAAGAGCGCCGCCAGCAGGAGCAGACGCATGGTGCGGAGAGCCAGAGTGCGCGCAGAGCCCCGGCTCCGTTCCCTCGTGACGCCGGACAGCAGCTTTTTAAAGCAAAGCAAATAAAAACAAGTCCAAGAAAAACGAATCCTACCGGCGCGTGGCCACTTCAGAGGCGCGGGCGCGCGCTCACTGCGGCGGAATGCCCGGTGCTGCCTCGCTGCTTTTGCATATGCATCGAGCCTCCGCTCTATGCGGAGCAGCCTTCGCCTTGTCTCGTTGTGGTTCTCGCCCCCCGGCAGCGCTTTCAGGACGCGAACAGGCGAGCTATCATGCTGCTTCGACCCTGTGATCCACTCACTGCGGAGGAACTGGAGA
>JAVGWN010001411.1:0-12435 GCA_034552555.1 Semaprochilodus insignis | reverse complement strand
GCACCAGTAAGGGCACGGCCCAGTTAAACGCGCACCAGTAAGGGCACAGCCCAGTTAAATGCGCACCAGTAAGGGCACGGCCCAGGTAAACGTGCACCAGTAAGGGCACGGCTTGGGAGCACTATGTGATGGAGGAAGAGTGGAGAACCGGGTGGAGTTTGTCAATCATTTGTCTCCACCCTGCCCGTCACACCAACACACTCCAGCCCCGTACTGCGGCACAGCAGCACCTACAGGAGAGCACGACTGCGGTAGAGGAGGGCGACCAGGAGAGCTCGAGCTCGGCTGGAATGAAAGCCTGTGACCGTGGCGGTGCCGTGTGGAGAAGACCGGACACCCGCGGTTCAGCGTACGGCTCGAGTTAAGCACAGAGTAATGAAGTGCTGTCAGAAGGTGAGATGTTTGTTGGTCTGGGGGCCATAAATCAGACCTGCAGACAGGACGTCTGGCACCATCCGCCCCTTACCCGACCCTCCCACACCCAACACTCCCGCCTCACTGTCGGCATCAGATATCAGCAGCAGGCGTGCGGGACGGGGAATCACCCGGATCAGTTACCGCTGCCTGTTACTCGCATACTACATTCTCCATTTGGAACACAGCTGTAAGGAACCGGCAGGGCTGTTCCACGGCCGTCACCACACTCGCAGCTCTCTGTGGGATCGGAACGAACTTCCATTTCACTGCATCACCAGCACCATCATCCATCTAACACGGGGCAGCACCTGGAGCCCGGGCCACCTGACCAGGAAAACCAGTGGACGGGCTTAAACGTGGTCAGAGCTGCGGAACACTAGGTGAGATCACTTATGAAAACCGCATTGATGTCCGCTGGGTGGGGTCGGGTGGGGGTGGCGGGGGGATCCAGCTGTCCCTAATGCACCCAGACGGAATGTAGCATGGAGCTGTCGGAACTCTCCACACATTACTCACACGCTCACTCAGGAATCCAACCGGGAGATCTCGCTCCTCCAAAGCCAACAGAGGATCAGCCACACGACTGCAGCAGAAACATTACGCCGGTTCTACACGGCTAATAAACACCCAAATAAACACCCACCAGCAGACCCCAGCGCCGAGGGTCCGGGGTGAACGCCAGGCTTTCAGTTAACATGCCCACATGACTTCCAATATGTATATTAGCTAGAACTGGCCAAATTTGTGGGGTGTCTAGAACTATGATCCACCCAAGGGTCCAACACCCCCGTTACTGCACTGGAGCTACGAGGCTAACGTAGCTAACAAGTACAACCTCACCAATAAGCAACAGGATCAGCAGTAGAATTTGTGTTTGTGTGGGCGGAGCATTCATTTAGCCACACCCCTGTACTGTAGAGCAGGAAGTGTGACTGCATTCCCTGTACCTCATGGCCAAATGGTGAGCACTTAGACCCCACGGTTCTGAAGTAAATGTGTTCCAAAGTCTGGAAATCAGTGTGGAACATTAAGAGCGGTCAGAACCGAAACACAGACCTTCAACTTAACGCGTTTTAATGTTAATTAAGATGAGTGTGTGTGTGTGTGTGGACGGCTGTTCAAAGCTGTGTGCCGTAGTCATGTACTGGACAGCGCTTCCGGGTTCGGCTCAAAATAAGCCAAAACCATCACCACCGAAACACTGGGCACAGTTTGGGCAGCGCTGTGGTCATGCTGGTAGTGACGAAGCGAAGTGTTCAGTCATCAGTGTTAATGAAATAAACATAGCTGAGCTATACGGTCACTCAAATCTAAACAGGGTCCCAGATCAGCTAGAAGCCCTAAATGAGCTTCCAGCTCCGTGTATAAAGCAGATTAACAGACAGATTAAATTCAGATCGGATCTAGGATCCGTTTGCCACCACGTTGGGTTCTGACCCGGCAACCAAAACCAGCCGAATGACTCACTTCACACACAGCCGCGAGTAAAGGTCGTCTCTGGTCCGGCTCAGCGACAGGCCGAATAATGAACAGCGCTCGCATTCCTGAGTGCTGAAGGAAGCGCAGGCCCACATTTGCTTCGTCATGCACGCTCAATGGGGCATTATGGGATGTGTAAGCTCAGAGAGGCAGCTGTTCCTTTCCGCCACGGGAAGCCACAGATGAATCTGCCCATCCACCCACCCACCTGCTCCACGGACCCACCGACTGCGTCACCCTTCCTCTCCTCGGGCGCTGATCTGTACCAGCTCACAGGGTCACAGCCGCCTGTCACGAATTCCTCCGATTCCCTCACGGATATAGAGCTGATAGAAACCTGGGCCCGCTCCAATCACCGGCCAGACCGGAGAGCGAGGCTAAACGGACGGTCATTGTTTCAATGCTGCGTCCTAGACACGACATTCCTGGTGGAAACCCTGGAAGAGCAATGCTGACGGGCAGACGGTCTCCAAACAAGGACTCAAAAATCCCACAAACCTTCAAAATTAACCATAATTTAACTGACGCTGGTCACTGTGCTCCAAATGCATCAATCAACCTTTATATTCACTCCCAAGTACAGTGAGGGTGACCCTCATTTCCAACGCAGCCGAGCGTTCACAGCTTAAAAGGACTGAAAACTAAATAAAATGGAATTAAATCTGATTTAAGTGACATAATTTGATAATTTGATAAGATCAAACAAGATAAACGAGGTAAATAATTAAAAGATAATAGTAATAATATTTAATTAAGAAGATTTGTTTTTAATAAAAAAAAAGATTCAACTTAAAATAAGTTCAAATAAAAAGAATTATTAAAGCTAATAATACATCCAGCAGGTGGTGACGGTCAGGGGACTGCAGTCACCGCGTTCAAATACAGGGTTAAATAGAGACGGAAGGATGGAACAAATTACGTTTATCTAAAATTATAATCCCTACTGTGATCAGTCAGGACGTCATTTATGGTGAATTAATTCATATCACAATCACTCATGAGCGACTGGATGTTGTGAATTTCATAATAATGCAGATTAATTTAGAATATTAGACATTTTAATACACATACGCTCATCGTCAAAGGAACAGCTGCACCCGGAAGGAACCAAGGAATGAAACTTGGTGGCCGGGCATGTGACGTAAACAAGGACGGGTCTTATCTCTGTACCTGACTGACCCAACAGCCACGATTACAGACATCCAGCGAGCAGTGATGTCCTCCATGAGTCATCCTGTTAGTGCAGCACCATTGGCAGACGGCTGCACCACGCAGGACTACATGCACACAGACCGTTACCACGACTGTCCTTAACACCACGTCACCGTCACCAAAGACTGCAACGGTGTCGTGCCAGACTGTCATGGAGTGACTCAGAACGGCAGCGGGTCATCTTCAGTGACGAGTCCCGCTTTTGTCTTGGTGGAGACAACCAATGAATCCGTGTGTGGAGGCACCGTGGTCAGCGCCAAGACGAACGGTTTGTTGTGACGCATCACACGTCAAGATGGCCTGGTGTCACTCCACCTCCACCCCTACCGCACCATCTGCAGGAACTGTGTGAGGATATTCAAGCTGCATGGGATGGATTATCACAGGACACCATTAGGAACCTCTACAGCTCCATGCCGAGACGTCTGGCGTGTTGGGTTAGCAGACACGGCGGCCCGACACCATACTGAGAGACAGACTTCTGTATGTGTAGCTCAGTAAATATTGATCATATCAGTCTAAATTTATCATCAGTTATTGATCCTGGTAACCTTTATCTTCCTTCCCAACACACCTGCAACCCCACACCTCCTTCTGGGAGCAGCTGATCCTTTGATGAGTGTATATACACTGTTAGAGATCTGAAATTAAACTCCGTGTGCGGTACGTTCTCTATTTCTATTGTGTGTTTTGTTGTTTGTTGAGCTCCATCCACTAAAAACAGTCACGTCATGAGACAGAAAAGGAGCTACCTTCAATAGCGTCACGCTAAAGCTACACCATCCACGCAGTAATGTGATCTCTGTGCTGAGTCAATGTCCTCAAAACAAACACACACGGTGGGCAACGGTCACTGAAATAGCTGCGCTTCATGCCTGGAGTCCTCTGCTGCTTCGCGTGTTCCATCAGGTTATAAATAGAACCTGGAGAAATCTAGATAAAGCAGGTCACGTCAGACTGCAGCCAGCGAAAGAGCACAGTCAGAGTACAACTCTGCCTCACTCCCGGCCTCCGCCACGCTCTCAGACCCTCTGAGGGAAATGAAGGTACACGGCGGCCGAACCAAACGCCCCCCGAAAATCAGAGCGATCCGTCATTACAGCACTCCGCTCTGGAATGCCTTTGAAATCCAGCAGCCGCGCTGCAGTCGCGGCGAGCGCTCCGGCAGATGAAGGATAGATGAGAGCTGCTGCAAAGCCCTGGATTCAGTTCAAAAGACACAGCACTGAAACCCATTACAGTTCATTTACTGGGTCTATTGGTACCAGATGGAATGAACCCCCCTCCTCCTCCCCCAACCCCAGAAGACGACCACGGTCAGCAGGACACGTACCTAAACATGCACGCAGACGGAAGGTCCAAACTCAGGAAGTTAATGAACAACAGGGATACTAGTGTCAGGTACAGACCCAATACCACATCCATAAATCTGGGTCTGATGGGGAGTCGTAGACCTGTACGGGGGCAGACATCTCGCACTCTGCCTGGACAGAAGATCAGTGTTGTATCTCCTGGAGCGTTGCTGTGGTTCCGGGTTGGGACCGTGTTTACCAGGTAGCTAGAGGTGAAAGATCTAGTGATGAAACTGTTTCACTGTAAAGCAGACGAACATGGCAGTGATGGCCCCCCCGGAGGTTTGAGTGGTCGCTTCATCAGGTCCAGCCCCTTGTATCTACACTCAGTGTCCACTTTATCAGCTCCACTGACCATATAGGACACTCTGTAGTTGTACAGGTCCAGATTGTAGTCCATCTGTTTCTCTGTGTACTGTATTACCCTGTTCTTCAATGGTCAGGACCCCCACAGGACCACCACAGAGCAGGTATGATGTGGGTGGTGGATCATTCTCAGCACTGCAGTGACACTGACGTGGTGGTGGTGTGTTAGTGTGTGTGGTGCTGGTGTGAGTGGATCAGACACAGCAGTGCTGCTGGACACCTCAGTGTTACTGCTGGACTGAGAATCGTCCACCAACCAGAACTATCCAGCCATCCGGGCCAGCGTCCTCCGGGCCAGTGTCCTCCGGGCCAGCGTCCTGTGACCGCTGATGAGGGACTAGAGGATGACCAACACTGCACTGTGCAGCAGCAGATGAGCTATCGTCTCTGACTGTACATCTACAAGGTGGACCAGCAAGGTAGGAGTGTCTAATAGAGTGGACAGTGAGTGGACACAGTGTTTAAACACTCCAGGAGGTTCTACTGAACTATGAGACGTGACACACATCTGTAAAAAAATTTGATTCCAAAGCACACAAAACGTGGTTTGCATCCAATCTGCAAAAAATCCAGACTCCCGGCGTCTCACCTCCATTTAGACCATCAAATATCAACCTGGAACCGCCAAACGTCTCTCCTCAGTAGAGGATGCACCATCACGTTAGTCTGTCAGAGGGATATATACACCGTTCCTGGATCTGCTCATCATCAGCTAGAGCATCAGCAGTACAGCTTCACTCCACTTCCTCAGGCCACGTGTCTGCGTTCACACACAGGCGCTCGTGTTCCGTAGCAACGAAGAGCCACATCACATTTACTCTCAAACACAAACAGCATCATTTTACAGTCCCGTTAAAGTAGACCCAACACTTCACTGGACTGTGTTTGCTCCTGAAACAGTCAGAGGGAAAAAAGGAAAACTGAACGTAATTACAGGCTGCCGAATTAGCCAGGAATCCCTTACGAAGCTGGGAGCTGCTGGGAGCTGCTGGGAACCTCCCAAGAATGCCCAAGAAGTAGATTACTGGCACAGCGGCTTGGTGGTCACTGCGCTCTGGTGGTTTAAACACCACCACCAAACACTCGTCAGGCCTTCTCTGCTACTTCCAGACGAAAGTTCAGACGAAAATAGTCCATCATCTGTTCACAAGAACCATCAGGGTGACGGACAAGGCTCCAGAGGCCAGCGACTCGCACAGGAGAGCGAGCGACGCAGACGAACAGGAACCACGCTGACCAAAACCTTCAAGAAACGAAGACCGAGCCGCATGCAAAACCAGCTATTCATCCCCAAACCGGCACATCCATCACCGTCAAGTTCTCACTTTAATCTCACTTCTCAACAGAGGTCACGCCCCCCCGCTGTAATGACGCCTGGCACTCGGGGTCCCGGGGCACAGCGGACGGGGTCCCCACTGTTTTTCCAAACCCAGATGTTTTCGTTTAGGTTTAATCATCAGCATTTCCTGAACACGAGTTCCACGCTTGGTATAATTAGGCCTCGGCATCCGACCGCCTGCTCAACAACCAATGAGGGAGACATTACGGAAAGTATCTGGAAAATCAATCGCAGGCGGACGCGTGCGGGTTACCAAACGTCCCTCTGTACGAGCTAAACCTCACTTAACCTTCCATCTGGGCTTCGAGCGGCACCTCAGACACACCGAGGCTGAAAGACCTGCTCTGGAACAGAGAGACCACCTTCAGGGCCCCTCATTAACCCATCGGTCGCTCTTCCAGGACGGCAGCGTGAAGAACGAGTCTATTATGACTGCTGACCACCTTTCTGCTCAACTCGGCCGCTCCGGCACAGGACCACCAAGGGCGCAGGGGTATGGAGTCGGTCCTGCTCAGGATGAGGTCCTGAAAGAGTCAGTCTAGAGTTGGCAAATCAAACCGATAAAAGGCAGGAATCTAGGATTTCAGCCATAACAATCCCGTGCAGGATATAATTAATAGCACCCTGGAGGAATTCACTGGGCACCAGGTCACACCAACCTTTAGGCCTCAGCGATGCAATTCGAGAAGAACCGAGTTCCAGTTCTCCTGGCCAGTTCTGATTTCTGCTCTGCCCTGGCGTTTCAGACTGTCATTCGTTACAAGAACAATACTTGACATCATGCACAAACTCTTCCCCACTTCCCTTTAATGGAAAACTTCCACACCTCTAAATTAAAAGTGCTCTGGGGTATAAAGGGGGCTGCGGTGCAGCGAGTTCCCCCAGTGCATCTTCACCGTCTGACCTAAAGCTCACAGCGCTCACAGTTAACACCTATTTAAATAACGGGCACCAGAAGCAGCTCATCAACACACACGCTTGCAGTAATGTCCATCATGGGTTACTCAGGTCACTCGATAGCGAACTAGGTTAGCCAGCATGCTAACCTGCCAATAAAGCTAGCCATGGACACAAGCAGTTTCCATAAAATTCCATACAGATATGTGCTTTCAAGACTAGCTAGCTTCCTTACACACGCCCACACGAGACAAAGCAAGTGGCCACAGACACCCATGGACTCCCAGGGACACCCACGGACACCCAAGACCAACTCGGGGGCGACATAAGCGGCTCGTTGTCTGCTAGAGTGAATGCAGGGCAAGTTACAGCCCGTGTGAAAGAACCCAAAGGGTTGCAGCACTCCACACTACCTTCACTCTACCAGAATGGACAGTAGCTCTGTGACCCTTCCACAGGGAGAACCTTCTACAAAGAACCGGATCTTATTAGCATTCAGACTCAGATTATAAAAGGGGCCTGCAGGAGAGCAAGTTCCCCCGGTGTATCTGCTGCGTCTGACTCACAGTAAACACCTATTGAAATAAAGGAGATCAGGCCAACATGGGTTTGGAAACCACTTGCAGTCCTGTGAAGTCCGCTGAAGTTCCTCCAGCAGCGAGTGTTACTAGCACTCAAGTCATCATGAACCTACACCAGAAGCAGCTCATAAACGCACCCGTTTGCAGTAATGTCTATCACAACAACAGAGAATCACTTTGCTTCAAAAGCCGCTGGGTTCCTCGGGGTTAGACGTCAGTTCGAGGAGCTAATGGTCAAAGTAAAGCCTGAACGCTACAGCTATGCAGCAGGTCGTCTGTAGCTGACTGGGGGAGGAATACGATACTCATGGCTAACAGTTAGTGATTTTTACACACAGTCCAGCCCTACTGGTCTTGTTGCTTTAGTCCCCTTGAGCCCGAAGACAGCCAACGATAAAGCTGTGCTAGAGCTGTGCTAGAGCTGTGCTAGCGGTGTGGCGGTGGAACGAGCTGTGCTCGGGCTGGAGAGGAAGATTTTCCTGTGGAAAGAATTTAGCTGACAGGGAACAAAAAGAAAGACCACTCCGTAAACTTACTTCAGGGGTTCACGTTCCGAAAGGCGATCGCTGTGAACAAGCCGCCAGTCGTCCGTCCAACAGAGCCGAACACAACGAGCGGCACGAAGGGAGCAGACCGAGGAGCACACAGCCGTTCAGAAGCAAAGAATTACACCACCACCCTCTCGGTCTGACGTTGGTTCCACATCACTCACTGAGCTGAAGATGGCTCTATGTCAGTCTGTTAGAACTGAGCTAGCATGGTTAGCGGTGGGCGAGGTGGTCCTTCCTCTACCTACAGGAGTCTGTTAGCTGTTAGCATGCTAATCTCCAATGCATTTGTGATTGTATGTGTGTTGACATAAAGGAGGTCCAACACAACACGTTACAACATACTGTGATACCGTAAGCAACTCAACATTCCAACTGATTTCCTAATCTAATTTTAGGAAAACCGTGGAAAAGGTTAACGAGTCAGCTAGGTATGCTAACGCTAATGTGAGCAGTGTGTGCTTAAAGCCGTTACACATTGAACACTGATTTTTGTGGCAGTTATTTATTTTGTTACAAGCGTATGATTGACGACTGCTGATGATGATTTGCCCTCCGTTTGATTTTTGAAAACTTTTATTGACATCAAAAACTCTCAGACCGATCGTGATCGTCTCAGGGGTCGGCATGATCACAACCGAGCTTACGGAGCAGACGTGTGAGCTACAAACTAACCCTGCTTTCACAGTAGCAGGCGACAGAGCGACAGGCGGCCAGTCATTTCCTACAAGAGTCCGGGATTTGTCCCGGCGGATTAGCGACAGAGCGGCAGAGCGGGAAGTGAAGTTGAGATTTTCTGATCTTTATGTAAATGATTATGACGCGGTGAAAAGAGATTGTAAATGACTGGCTCCAACAAATTCTTCAGACCAATCGTAGACAGGAGGGTCCGAGGTCCCCCCAGCTTCTCTGCTCTATGAGCTTTTAGTTCCTACCAGTATGTGGTTCCAGTTCTCAGCAGTGTGGTGGTGAACATGGAGGAGAAGCTCAGAACCGCCGTTTCCTCTTTCCCCGGTTCATATGACGCGTCTTTGTACATGTACATCTGTAGAGAAAGGAAGTGCGGAGGAAAGTAGAGGATACTGTTGGGGTCTCCGGGGAGTTAGGTCGCTAGCTAGGTTAGCCAGCGTGCTAACCAGCCAATAAAGCTAGCCACGAATGCAAGCAGTCAAGTTTCCATACAAACACGTGCTGTCAAAACTAGCTAGCTTTCCTGGACCTTGTACACGCCCACACGCGACAACGTGAGCGGCCTTGAACACACCCACACGAGACGAACGTGGGCCGACGCAAGCGACTTGTTTTAGCCCATGTGGAAGCACCCACAGCTTCCGCTTCCAAATTAAGGGATTAAGGGACCTTCAGTTTTCCATAACGGACAGTAGCTCAGTGTCCGTTCTGCAGGGAGCAGAGAATCAGATCCTATTCACATTTAAAGACTCCGCTGAGATCCGAGCTGAGAGTGAAAGAGTTCCAGTTCCTGAAATGAGGTGGAGAAACTCCCTGCCAGAGCCTTGATCACGTTAAACACAGCGATCAGTTGAGCCAATTAAGAGGCTAAACCCAATAAGCACCGAGTCCTGGTGGCTCACCACTTACGGAAAGGAACCAGGTTAGCACGCTGCTCCGGGGAAACGAGTCTGGTTTCAGCCTGGAGACTAATCACTGCCAGCGCTCAGCAGCCACACTAGCACCTCAAAGTGTTTCCTCAAGGCACATCTCATCATTTGGAATCATCTTTGGCATTTAACCATGTCCCGGGATTTGGGCCTGCACGCTCTGGACACACTTCCATACTTATTAGGACCTCAAACGGCGTGTCTTCCTGAAAGGCGAAAGCGTGATCACGGTCACAAGCATGCCTGCGGGCTGCCTGACGACGTGCCAGTGGGTGCAGTAACACGCTGAAGTGTTGGGGGAATTTCCCCTCGCTTTAATCCAGCAGCCTTGTGAGCATGTGGCACGGAGAAGGGGGGTGGGTAAGGGGGAGTGTCCTCCAAGAGGCGGTCATCAGGATCTGTGTGTCCCAGCCAAGCTCCAAACTCAACCCAGAGCGTCACAGCACATACTGACCCCCTCTCAGCCCCCCTGCAGCCACACAAAGGCTTCATTGTGCTCCGCAATGCAGGTCAGCCGCCCCTCCGACTCTGCCTCCAGTCTGCGGCCTGGGCTTCGCCGCTCAGCTCCAGTCCAGAAGATACCACGTCATCCTTCGTCTCCACCACGTCTCGTCTTGCCGCTCTTAGTCAGGATTGTAGAATGTAGCACCAAAGTTTTAAGACTCGGCTTTCTGAGAATTACAGCTACAGCTGTGCCCTCGGACATGGGGCTGAAAGCGCTGGGAAGAACATCCAGCTGGGACTGTTCTAAGCGAATCCAGATCCAGACCTAGAAGACCAGTCAGTTGTGGCTAGGGCTAGTGCTGTGGCGGTATTCATGTTGTCACCACAGAGATGAACCACCGTAACCATGCGGTTTGGTGGTTACCTGCCAGACCAGGAGCATATTCGGATGTGCACCGTGCGTACTCAGCCTTAACACCACCGCATTCCCAGTCCAGCAACATCCAAACATTACTAACTACTGTCTTTAACGAAGGTACGGACGCAGGTGCTGGTCCACATGCACCACCCAGGCATACGGACAGATCACACCCGCGGTTCTGGTTGTTTCTGTGGGTAAATGACGGTTATTCCGGCCTTCACAGCAGACAGCCAACAGGACCCAACACCGAGACACAGTGTTAGATTAGTGTAATATTATGAACTGAAGGTGCTGGTTGTTGGTGCAGCTCTCGGGGGGCTGAACAGCGTTCAGTACAACCAGAACCCTTCAGACCCGGTCTGGAGCAGCCTGGTGCTGAGAGGTCAGAGGAGCCACAGGACGGTTAAGTGAAGCGCTGCCACATATTTCACTTTCTGGGTCACATACGCTCCACAGTTCAGCAATCAAACCTGTTCCTAGCGAAGACATGCAAAATTCCAAAATCAGTCTCGTTAGAAACGCAGGGACGAGTACCAGCGCGGAACAAGTTGATGGAAGCACAACAGCTGAAGGAGAAGCTTTGGGAACGTTCCAGAAAGGAAGCTCCATACACCGAGGATCAACGCTTTAGCCAATAGAAACGCAGCCAAGAGGCTCATCTGGCTGCTTCACCGGACTCCACCGCTTTGAAAGAGTCTTTTGGGTGGGAGCGCGAGTCTGCGCCGAGTCTTTTGGGTGGGAGCGTGAGTCGGCGCCGAGTCTTTTGGGTGGGAGCGCNCGAGTCGGCGCCGAGTCTTTTGGGTGGGAGCGCGAGTCGGCGCCGAGTCTTTTGGGTGGGAGCGCGAGTCGGCGCCGAGTCTTTTGGGTGGGAGCGCGAGTCGGCGCCGAGTCTTTTGGGTGGGAGCGCGAGTCGGCGCCGAGTCTTTTGGGTGGGAGCGCGAGTCGGCGCCGAGTCTTTTGGGTGGGAGCGCGAGTCGGCGCCGAGTCTTTTGGGTGGGAGCGCGAGTCGGAGTTCAGTCTCTCGAGGGGTGAGAGAACGAGCCGTCTCCGAGTCTCTCGGGTAAAAGCCCGCTCCCACCCTGTTTGGTGGTGCTCATCTGTTTCCAGCTTCGTTCCAGGGATTCAGATTTGCTCAGTGGGGTTCAGATCAGGTGATCATCTTGGCCAGAACATTCTGGGTATTGGCCCTTACTTGCCCAAACGGATCCTGGATCCTGCTGCAAGGTGAAACTCGAGGTCTAGTGATATCCGAGGCATGTGTCTGGATCTGAACAGCTGCAGATGCTTCTGTTCACCTCAGAGTTCATGCCGTCAGTCCTCACACATCAACACCAACCACCAGTTCAGTTCCTATGGAGTCACACAGGCCGATGCCCCGTAGCTCGGAACTGAGGAGGTCTGATTTGGATCCGGACCAGTCCTCGCATTTCTCCACATGTTCTGTTTAACATCACTCTGGTGCCGATTAATCTTCATCTCGGGTTTCCGCAGAACGGAATTCCAGAGCTTTACAGGCTTAGTTTACATACATTTACTCACAAAGTCGGTCGGCTTTTCTGGCAGATCACACGCTCAAATTAAAGTCCAACATCTGAAACGCGGTTCAAAGGAAAGTCCTGGATTAGAGATTAACTAACACTGTAATCTCACATACCAAAGTATCACAGCACTGAGCAGTAATCTGAGCTAACACACATCCGAACACGCCTCTGTAACGAGCATCAACCGGGAAAGTCCACAGTAAATGGACTGCCCTACAA
>JAVGWN010001410.1:0-12435 GCA_034552555.1 Semaprochilodus insignis | reverse complement strand
TCGGTGTCGATCTGACGGGCAGCGAGCAAAGCAGCGCTGATCCAGTGGAGGGTAATGAAGTGAAGAGAAAACCCACCAAACAAACACATTCAGACAGAGACGGAGCGCTGCTGACCTTTTATCTGATGAGTAATCTGAGACTGCACCTCGCTCGCAGCACTTCGCCTCCTTTGCTGAATAAGCGTCAAAAGGCAGGAATTCTTCTCCACCCTGAAGAGGTGGAACAGCTGGACATCATCCGTGGAGGGATACGGCCTTCTCCGCTAATATCCTAGCTCCACTGCTCATCCGCTAGGAATATGTACAGCAGTAGCTGATGATGATTCAGCTGTACATATATATACGGTACTGTAATATAGATTTATCTGACAGATTTCTGAATAACAGCTTTTAAACTCCACAGAATCCTCAAAACTCTACACAAAACTCTACATCTGAGTGAGCAGCACTCCTCCACCTCACCTTCAAGAGTTCTCCTGCAGTGCTCGCACCTGAAATGAGGAGCCCATCATTTGTCCTGATCCCCGACAGCCATGCTGAAGTACGCTCTGTAGGCCTTGCGCATCTCAGCAGACGCTTTCCCGGAGTACTGTTCCACTCTGGTCTGGATAGATTGGTCCACAGACGGAGCAGAACGTGTCTGCTGGACCCTGCAGCCTCTAGATGCCTCTAAATGACCTGTAGCTCTGTATCCACTATCCCCTCACTCAGTTGGAGCATCACCTGACACACCTTAACACACCTGTATGTATACTACTGTGTACACTACTGGACAATCCCAGACAGTTCTAGATAGTTCAGAGCTAGACAATTCAGAACAGTTCTCACAGTTCCAGAAGCTACCTGTATTCTAGTCAGCATTGAATGTATCTCAGAGGTTCTGCATAATACAGAACGATTCAGAACATCACTGTCCTGACCACAGAAGCTACTGACACGTTGTGCCAATAACATAGTTGGTGGTCTCTAGATGTTGTTTGGTGAATGTGAGATGAGCCTTTGTGTTCTTCTTGGTCAGCAGTGGTTTGGCACCATGTGACTCTCCCATGGAAGCCGTTTCATCCCAGCGTCTTTCTTATTGTGGAATCATGTACATTGACTTTGATCTGAGGCCAGTGAGGTCTTAGATGTTCATCTGGGTTCTTCTGGGTTCCTCCTGGATGAGACATGGATGCACTCTTGGTGAAATCTGGTAGGCCGGCCACACCTGGGAAGATTTGCCACTGTTCCAGGTTTTCTCCATTTGAGGATAATGGTTCTGTAACCCTTCCCAGACAGTAGAGTTCAGTGACTTGGTTCTGTATCTGTATGTGAATCTCTTTAGACCGCAGCATCATGTGCTGCTGTTTGAGACCTGCTAGCTGCTTCACGTTCCGTTCCCTGTGTTCTTGTTATAGCTGGTTAAAGCCTTTTGAACTGGTTGTACATTAGTTTTAGATATTTATGGAAACTTTAATAACATGTCTTTAATGTTTAATGCCAGTTTCTGCTAATACTGTTGCTGGAATCTCGAAATGCTGGTCCGACTCTACTGTACATTATCTCTGGATGTTTACGGCGATCTCCGCTACCAGTGTATCCTGAAGGGTTTAGCTGCTCTAAGCTGCACACGTTCACCTGGCCTGGTCGCCTTGTCTTTTAAGTCCCCGGCTTTCCCCTCCTGCAATCCTCTTCAGCACTGCCGTGTAATTGCTTCAGGAGAAAAGGGGGAGCTCATTCTGGCATAAATGGTGCCAGGAAGTCGCTGGGGACTGCGGCTGTGGTAATTGACTTGGA
Source organism: Semaprochilodus insignis (assembly GCA_034552555.1). Classification (NCBI taxonomy): domain Eukaryota; kingdom Metazoa; phylum Chordata; class Actinopteri; order Characiformes; family Prochilodontidae; genus Semaprochilodus; species Semaprochilodus insignis. Next base: position 10,659 of record JAVGWN010001410.1, on the reverse strand, counting down.
AACAAAGTCTCGGTCACGTACGGTCCCCCATCTGCGGAGCGGCGCGTAAGTACCTGCGGGTCGGTGTCAGAGGCTAGCGCGTGGATTAAGAGGCAGCTGCCGTGAATGCCATTAAACCACAATGGCACTCCTGCTCTCCTGTCGCGGAGAGAAACGGTAAATGGGCCGAGCACTTTTGGATCTCAGTCCGGCGGGACCGAGCCGAACGCCTCAGTCGCCCACGCCTGGCCTGTGACTCTAGCATGAGCAGAGCCAAACAAGATCAAAGCACAATCATGTTTTGTGAAAGCACGAGTCCGTAAAGCCTCGAGTCGATCTGTGTGAGCTTGTGCGATAGAACAGCTTCAGCTCTCAGCAGAGGAACGAACCTGTGACGGAATGAAGCACGGTTTCCTGGAGGAAGGGTGGAGAACGTCTATCAGCAGCATCTCCACCAAACCACCAGGAGCTTTCTCTCAGACGGAGGCCTGGACAGATCCTCCACCACACAAACACCAGAATCAGACCATAAAGACCTGAACTCTTCACAGTGTGGGGGTAACTAAGGTGTAGCTGGGCTGTTGCTATGTTATCTCAGGTAGTTGCTATATGTTACTGTGGTATCCCATAGTGTTGCTAGGGTGCAACTTGGCTGTTGCTGTGGTGTCCCAGGTGGTTGCTAATGTGTTGTAGACTATTGCTATGGTATCCCAGGTGGTTGCTAAGATATTGCCATGGTATCCCATGTGATGATTGAGGTGTAGCTTGGCCATTGTCATGGTATTCCAGGTAGTTGTTAAAGTGTAGGCTGGCCATTCATATGGTATTCCCGAATGGTTGTTAAGGTGTAGGTTTGCCGTTGCTATGGTATCCCAGGTGTGTATATCTACTTATGTTGGTCTGTATGTGAGTCTCTATGTGATGTCTATGATGATCAGAGTGGTCAGACATCCAAATCTAATTAAAATGTAAAATTATTTGCATTTTGAATTATTGAACTGCACTTTAATCCCCTGCAGTTTGTATCTGGTGTCTTTACTGGCTGGGAAGATTTCATCCAGCAGCTTCCTAAACTGTTCATTTGCATGTATATGTATATGGTTCTTTACGGAACCTGTTATATGTATGCAAACATCGTTGCACTACTTTCACAAGCTGAATCTTGGCTGACATGGGTGCCCCCCCCCCCATTTCCCTGCAGTATATTTCTCTGGATTAAAGACCCATTTTTGTTCATGAGATGTTTGAATGTAAAGAACCTTGTAAAGTCTAAAGAACCTCCACATAAAGCAAGATGTAGTTCTTTATATATTATATACACAGTCGCGTCACATTATTATGACCCCTTCCTACTTTCGACTGCAGCAGTGCGTAGCTAACGAAGGAAGTCACGTTGCCGTGCAATTCTGTGGGCCCACTCATCCATGTGGAAGGTTCTCCTGACTGGTTTGGGTATGAATCCATCCCCACAGATCACTTACACCCATACATGCTGAATGTCTTCCCTGGGGCGGATGGGATCTTCCAGCAAGACAGTGCCACATGTCACATGGCTAGAAATGTCCCACATAGATTGGAAGAGTGTTGTGAAGTCTTCCAAGTACTATCCTGGCCCCCTAATTCCCTAGACTTGAACCCAACTGAGCGTCTGTGGATCCTCCCCCATGCACCCTCCAGCAGCTGTGGGATGCACTGCAGTCAGCATGGCTCCGGATACCTGTGACAACCTACCAGGACCTTACTGAGTCACTACCAGCCCGTCTAGCTGCTGTCCGGCGCACGGCTCCTCTGGATATTAGCTAATAATATTGTGACTCGACTGTGTATTTTTCCTGACACCAGTAAAAGTACTTTAGTAGCTAATTACTCACTAATATACCGGAGTATTACTATCAGTACGTACTCAGCAGTGAACAAACCCAGCAGTACTTTACTGAACCACCAACCTCTGGTTCTTCAACGGTTCTGTAGTGAAGATCATGAATGTACATATATCTGGGAACAATCAAAGGACCATTGGGAGATGAGTGTTCTCTGCATTGCTCCATGTTTCTTGTCTATATGGAATATTGATCAGGATATTGTGTTCTATGTGTCTGGAAGTTCGGTGAGCTCCGTGCTGTAAGGCGTTCGGGTTAAATGAATATATCAGGTCGTTTTTACAGCGAGCAGACGTTTACCCTGTAGGCTGTTTTTTCCTCCGTCTTCCTGTGAGAACCCTCTAATTACGTCTGGAGAGTTTTTGTCTCTTCCTTTTCTTCCTTTTCCATCAGGGCAGTCTTGTTAGGAGGAGCGCCCACCGTTACGGGGGGGGGAGGAAGTCCTGGCCGACAGATTTCTGTCAAACTATAATGAGACAGTAGCACTCGTCTCCTCTCGCCGCCCATGGAGGGTCAACCACGGGTGAGCACGCTCGTCTCCACCTCTGACCACCAAGTTCAACAGGAGTGAGCTCAGAAAGTAGGTCACGTTCGGGGTGGAGTTCGCTCCTTCCGTGGAAAGTTTGGGTACAGCTGCTCTGAAAGCTTTTAGAGCGTAACATGGAGCAGGACAGACGTTGATCTGAAGTGTTTCTGTTTGAACGTGTGTAAACGTTTATCTGCTCAGTAGTGTTCTCCCTGAGAAGTTTAGGAAGCTCCTCCTCCATATTTGCTCCGTGTCAGATTAAATCTTCCCAACCAGTAACGACACCAGGTGCAGACTGGACGAGAGTGAAGTGTACAGTGTGAGCTTGTGTTTTTGGGACTGATCGTGTGTACGTACGAGTTGTATTCGCCTATATATCCGGAATATTCTTGCTGTGCTTGTATACAGCTTTCTGATCGGAAGCACAGTTTCTGTGTGGAAACGTTTTTTTGTTTGTTTGTTTGTTTTTGTGATCAAGAATTTTAATTTAATTTACAGCAAATGGATTGGGAAGTAACAGACAACCAAAACAAAGATAACATTGGAGACACGGACAACAGCAGTGATCGTAGGTACAGTCATCACCTCGGACAAGGTTAGATAAAGAAGGAAAGGTCCGTATTCGTTGCATACTTCCAAAATGAAATTCCAAAATGCGCAACACAAAAGTCTGCCATGTGTCACCAGTCATGGGTTTAGCCTGGTTAAGTTGTACAGCAGTACAAAAGTGTGCAGTGTAAAAGAACATTGCTGTGAGGATTTGATTGAGTCTTTTTAGCTGCTGTAAATCCAGAGAACAACCGTTTACTCTGTGTGACCTTTAACCCCATATTAGAGTTGTCATTCAAAAATACAGAAGTTACATATTTCCAGAATTTTTCTACCAAGCGACATTCCCAGAACATATGTAACAGTGTGCCTGGGTCTGTGTTAGGACACATATGACAGTAATGGGAATTCTGGAGCTTCAGTTTAAGTCGTCTATATGGTGTAATGTACGCTCTATGAAAACCTTCTCCTGGTTTATAACTGTTTATAAACCATTATAACTGCTTTGATGTGCTAGATTTTTTGATGTCCTATCAAGCTTAGACCAAATAGTTCCCCACTCTGGAGCAGAATTTAAGGCAGCAAGTTCCTTGTTCCGTGTGGCAACATATTTTTCCTGATTTTTCCCAGTAAGAATGAACTGAATGGAAAAGTGCAAGCCCATCTACTGTACTTCAGCTCAACCCAGAGACACCACTTCGGGTACACCACCTCAGGGCAGAGCACCAAGCACAACTTCAACGTTGGTCTGACCTGCACTCGTCCGTTTGTCTCTTTTTCCATCCCTGATTCCCCCATAGACTCCCATTCATCCCCCCCCCCCATTCAAACCCTACTGTCTCCTACAGACACCGAACTGCATGTGCTCACTCAGGACAGACCCCCGAACTCTAATCCACAGCCGTCCTGACCCGCACTCCTCTATCCAGCAACCTAGCAGGATGTGGGACCCATTCAAGCTGTGCAACCATTTCGTGCTTCCGTCGGGAAATGCACTGTTCTAGATTCGGAGTGTTCTGTAAGGTTCTTGGATTGGGCAGAGTCTTTAATTGGTCATTGAGAAAATGTCTAATTTACATGAAATTTACATAAATGGTTCTTTAATGGATTGAAAGGTGCTTTAGAGACACTCAAAGTGGTTCTTCTACAGTATCACCTGTTTTGGGACCTTCACTTAAGAACAATCCTAAAAGAACCGAATGCAGCTTCGGACCCCGTGTGCAGTTTCAGCTGGATGTTAGGAGCGGTTCTGTCTCCGGCGCTCTCGTCGAGGGTAAGACCCTGTGACTTATCTCTGTTGTCAGAAGTTAAAGTGCAGTACGGTGCTCTGTGTCTGTAAGTTCTACCTCTGAGCAGTACTGATACAGGGTTCTGTCACAGGAGGAGGATATATCGGACTCTGGGTCTGTATATAATACAGAACGCGGTGTTGAATTGAGTCCACATGTTTAATGGGCACCATCTGTCTGTGTCCTCAGCCGGGTTTCAGCCTTTTCATCAGAGACGGTTTAAACGTTCCCTAAACCGCCACCCGATCACAGCACGTTCTGCTTTCTCATACTGAGTCCTTTATCACACACTATGTACAGGGTATCTAGAACATTAACACTGTCTAGAACTCTATACACTGCACTTCTTCTGAAATGAAGGTTCTTTAAGGGGGAGTTTGTGCTCCAGTAACAGCCTCTACTGGGGAGGCTTTACCCTAGGGACTGAACATTGCTGTGAGGATCTGATTATTAGTGAGGTCAAGTACTGATGCTGGAACATTGCTGTGAGAATTTGATTGAGTATTAGTGAGGTCAGGGACTGATGTTGAACATTGCTGTGAGGATTTGATTGAGCATTAATGAGGTCAGGTACTGATGTTGGAACATTGCTGTGAGGATTTGATTGAGTGTTAGTGAGGTCAGGTTCTGATGCTGAACATTGCTGTGAGGATTTGACTGAGTATTAATGAGGTCAGGCACTGATGTTGAACATTGCTGTGAGGATTTGATTGAGCATTAATGAGGTCAGGTACTGATGGAACATTGCTGTGAGGATTTGATTGAGTGTTAGTGAGGTCAGGTTCTGATGCTGAACATTGCTGTGAAGATTTGATTGAGTATTAGTGAGGTCAGGTATTGATATTAAAAATTGCTGTGAGGATTTGATTGAGCCCCACCCATACATACTGAAGTGTTACAGCTCAAACTGGTTTGTGAATACCCAATACAGTACAGAACCATATCCAACACGTTCTCCATCAGTCTAAGGAACCATTTTACCATGCAGAGAACCACCAGAACATCAAAATGGTTCTTTCAGTCTTTATTAAAGAACCATCTTTTAAAGAGTTATATAAGACTTGACTTCACATTCTCCCCCCAAGAAATCAACATCTGGCTTAGTAAAAGTTGGGAAAACTGAGCTCCTGACGGAACGTCCTGCTCACCGCTGCCGGTGGAATATCTACCACTGACATGTAAACGCAGCATAAGGGATAATGGGATAATCTGGAAAATGGTCACATAAAAAATGAATTCTGATGGTTTTTGGTGCATAAAGCCAAACAAACGTTTTAAAAGGTTTTCAGGGAGAGGAGAACGTGCAGGAACGTGTAGGATGTGGGCTCTATTTAAAGCTGATTTAATTTCTCGGAGTCTGGAGTTTTTTGTGGCTGTAGAGGACAGAAATATTCCTAGCTCTATGGCGGAGGAATTTACTGAGAGTTTGTTTATAAATCACTGATATTGGACGCGTAGCTGGTCCAGGTCCTCTCTGCATTAGCCTGTGCAGCTGCGCTGTGGAGGTAATAAAGAGGCTCGGTTGGAGGCGCTTTTGGCACCTGTTGATTTACTCCGTCCCGGATGCGGCTGTATAAGTGCTATTGATTTCCGCCCTGTGTTTAATGGAGGTAAAGCGTTCAAGGGTTCTCTAATGCAAGTCAGCACCTAAACACAATGACCTGACAGCCAATAACCACCGAGTGCTTTAACCCTTTCATACGGAGAGGGCTTTTACTGTACCATTCAAATCTCATCATGTAAACCCGTAATTAATGAACTACGGCAGTAGGAGGAGGCGGGCGATGCCGCAGTGATCTTTGGTTTCCACTCTTTTTATTGGATGCTGTGGAATTTTATCCTTGGAAGTCCAGACAAACAGTTACAGAGGGACATAAGAAGCCAATATATCCAGTAACGCTTCCTATGGACTGAAACATCCCTACCAGAGTATAATTCCTCCACGAGCTCCAACAACAGCTGTGACTGGATTGGGCATGTACTGGACAAATTTCTGGATGTAGCCACATCAATGTTCAGACACTCTTACATCAAAGAATTGGTCAGTTGGTCCAGATTTGGTGGATGCCTTCCCTGGCACAATTCCGAGGAGAATTCCCTGTAGACTGGGATTTTAGCCACTGCTGGTAGACCCGTATGACCGTACGCTTCCATACACCTGCAGATTCAGCTACTTCCTTCACACTATGGTCTTTGACAGGCCCAAATGCAGTCACTCCTTTTAGCCAGTCATTAACATCTGCTCTGGAGCCATTTTCCACACATGGAATGAGACATTCCCTGCACTGTAGCACCTCTTCCCAATCTATGGATCCCGTCACTCACACCCCACAGGGATTTATAGCCCCATTATCCTCGTGCAGCGCCATCTGCAGGAGCCTGAAGGTACTACCACCTTAAACATGCAAGGGGACTCCATTTTTTTGTCTGCTGAGATTATTATGCCTTATAAAACATTTATAAAGCATTATGAATACAGGGTTGATAGGAAGTGTTACCAGATATTCATATTTACAATTGTACCTGGTGTTATACAGTATGAATATATGCTGGTATTATTGCGATTTTGCATGATTATGTAAATATCATGTAATTACATAGTTATTAACATAATGAGCATTGTACTCTATAGTAATAAGTTTACTACTGAGTTATTACTGGCATATTACATCTATAATATTTAAATTTTCAGATTTTCTAATTACATGACTACATAATTCATGACATCATTAGTTCTAATCCTGATAGAACCTCTCCTCTAACAGACGCTGATGTAATATGAACTGAAGGTTCCCACACGGTTCCTGGTCTGGTTTCAGGGATTCAGGAATGATTCATGTGGAGGTACCGCGTGCTGCTCTTATCTCTGCCGACTCTGAAGGGTTAACGGTTTTGTTTTGATGGGCGTGAATATAAAGCGCTGAACCTTAAACCTCAGGCTGAGCCGAGGGGTCGCGCGTTTGGCCTCGATCACAGCGTACGTGTTAGCGCTTCCGGACTCCGCTCCGCTGGGAGGAACCTGGAGGAGTTTGACCTTTCAGTGACATCAGATTTATGTGGGTAATGAATGTTTTTTAAGAGCCAGGCTGCAGCGTTCCGAGCTCTGCTGTTTCTCCGGGCACTTTAAAGGTCCTGCCTGGGAGATTTTTACCTTTAAAAGCCTTTAAAGCTCAATAATGCCCACAGGAAGACCTTCATAAATCATCTCTGAGCGTCAAAGAGAGTCGCCAGGCTGTGCCGTGTGGACCGCGGCTTGGTGGCTCGCTTTGGAACTGATTTCGTTCCTGTTAAATTTGATTCCTAATATAGATTTTCATGGAAATTTTCATTTTAAATTAAAATTTAGATTTTAATTTTAGCACAAATCTGGAGACATGCTTCATCTCCGTCGAACCATGCGGTGATTTAGTGAGTTCACATAACTGATCTTTAGGTTTGGTCACCGCCTACCAGGCTGGACTGGTACACAGAGCATGTAGTTAAAGTAGAGATCCCCAAGGTAAAACATTCCTCCAGTAGAAGTAGAAGTTCCCCCAACCAATCACAGGGCTCATGTCTCTGGCCCCGCCCACACAGAACAGATTACAGAGTCAGAGAAACTTAGCGAGCTAAAGCTAACCAGCATAACCAACAGCTAGCACGCTAGACCTCCTGTCTGTAGCGGCCCGTCACCCCTTCATTCACTCATCCATCACCAACACTGTTCCTTCACTCTTTCATTCCTTCATCCATCACCAACACTGTTCCTTCATCCCTTCATTCACTCATCCATCACCAACATTGTTCCCTCATCCCTTCATTCCTTTATCCATCACCAACACTGTTCCCTTCATTCACTCATACATCAACATTGTTCCTGCATCCCTTCATTNCCATCACCAACATTGTTCCCTCATCCCTTCATTCACTCATACATCAACATTGTTCCTTCATCCCTTCATTCACTCATCCATCACCAACATTGTTCCTTCATCCTTTCATTCACTCATCCATCACCAACATTGTTCCTTCATCCCTTCTTTCACTCATTCATTCATACATTGCTTTTTCTGTCTGTTTGTACATCCATCCCTCCGTCTGCATGTCTGTTGGTCTGTGACGTTTCAGTTAAAGCTCCTTAAATCACAGCTGCATAAAAGAGTTCTTTCATGTGATTCCATAGAACCTTCGAATAGATGGTTCTTTAAAGATCTGTTTTTGTGAATGATGTGTATTTATATAGAATTGTAATGTTCTACATACGTTCAGTTTCCTTCTCTTTAAAATAAATCAGCTCTTTCAGTAGACGGTCCTTTAAAGAACCACCGTTCCAAATGGGTTGTGTGTGAGTGAAGAACATTGTAAAGTTCGAAGAACTTTCATATTATTTAAAGGTTCTACTAAAGGTTCTACCTTAGAATGGTATGGCACCTTTGTATTAACAGCTCATTAAACTATTCATACCCACATATCTTCTTTTTCAAAAATGGTTCTCTAGGCAACCAACAGAGGTTCTCCTCATAGGAAAAATAGTTCTGCATGGTACAAAATGTTGTAGGTGCAGTACAGTATTTTTAAAATGGTTCTGGGTTCTGGGGCTTATAAACACTTACACCCATCTACTAAAAGGTTCTTTAGGGAACCAAAAGTGGTTCTTCTATGGAATTCTATAAAGGTCTCTTTCTGATTACAGGACTGTAGTGGGATTGAGGAGCATGAGGAGACCTGTTGGTATAGAGGAGTGTTCCGGTGGACAAGGTGGTTCTAATCGAGTGAGGGGGCTTCTTTGGAGGCGGAGCTGGAGCTGGAACGCTAATTAGCAGTAAACGAGCAGCGGAGCAAACAGAGCGCAGCGGCGATAAACTCTCCACAAACATCCAGGCTGAGGTCGAGCTAATAAAAGGAGGAGGAGGAGGTGCAGAAGGTTTGGACCATAAAAGAGGCTGGGAAGTGCACTTGGAGGGGTTTGGGAAGGAGGGGGCACATTAAAACCCTTTCAGCCCCCTCCCGACACAAACACACACGCTTTTCCAAATTGCTTTGCCCCAAAAAAAACGTCCTTCCGCAGCAATCCCTCAAAAGCCTGCCAGTCTCCCAAAGTTAAGGGCGCCCACTTCCAACAGGCCACTCCGGGTGAGAGGTCAGAGGTTAACTACTGCTCTCCTGCCTGAAAAGAACATTGATGACAAGCTGCGGAGCTTGAGAAACAGGAAAAAAGAGCCAGGAGGTCAGCTGGAGCGTAGCAAAGCCGCGGCCTCTCCAGCGGCTTAATTGTAGGAATAACAGCGTTCCCCAAACCGGAGAGAACCTGAGACACTCAGCCGGCGAAAATCTGTTTTTCCAGAGTTTGTGGAACAGAAGAAGGTCATGAAACCATCAGCACTGCGATGACTTCCTTCTGCTGCTAGATGTTTGTTTCCCTGTATGCAGGTTCGGGCACACACTGGCTAACTCAGTGTGAAGATAAGTTCTACTACAGAGACCAGAGAACGTCTGCACATCATCGTGTCTACTTGCTGAATGTAACTATATATACACTCCTCCTCATCTAAAGAACATCCGCTCCCAGAAGGAGGTGCGGGACTGCAGGTGTGTTGGGAAGGAAGATAAAGGTTACCAGGATCAATAACTGATGATAAATTTAGACTGATATGATCAATATTTATTGAGCTACACATACAGAAGTCTGTCTCTCAGTATGACATCGGGCCGCCATGTTTGCTAACCCAACACGCCAGACGTCTCGGCATGGAGCTGTAGAGGTTCCTAATGGTGTCCTGTGATAACCTACCTATGAAGTTCCCACCTGTCGGTTTATCTCTTCCGGGGTCAGATGGGGTGTTTGATGGTGTATTTGATGGTGTGTTTGATGGTGTGTTTGATGGGGTATTTGATGGTGTGTTTGATGGTGTGTTTGATGGTGTGTTTGATGATGTATTTGATGGTGTGTTTCATGGTGTATTTGATGGTGTATTTGATGGTGTGTTTGATGGTGTATTTGATGGGGTGTTTGTGTATTTGATGGTGTATTTGATGGTGTGTTTGATGGTGTATTTGATGGGGTGTTTGATTGTGTATTTGATGGTGTATTTGATGGTGTGTTTGATGGTGTATTTGATGGGGTGTTTGTGTATTTGATGGTGTATTTGATGGTGTGTTTGATGGTGTATTAGATGGGGTGTTTGTGTGTTTGATGGTGTGTTTGTGTGTTTGATGGTGTGTTTGATGGGGTATTTGATGGTGTATTTGATGGTGTGTTTGATGGTGTATTTGATGGGGTGTATTTGATGGTGTGTTTCATGGTGTATTTGATGGGGTGTTTGATGGTGTATTTGATTGGGTGTTTGATGGTATATTTGATGGGGTGTTTGATGGTGTATTTGATGGGGTGTTTGATGGTGTATTTGATTGGGTGTTTGATGGTGTGTTTGATGGTATATTTGATGGGGTGTTTGAT
>JAVGWN010001409.1:0-12436 GCA_034552555.1 Semaprochilodus insignis | reverse complement strand
AGAAAAAAGAAAGAAAGAGAGAGAGAAAGAAAGAAAGAAAGAAAGATAAAATAGTGAAAGAAAGAAAGTGAGACCAAGTAAGAGGAAAAAGAGAAAGTACAGAGAGAGAATGATAGAAAGAGATAAAAACAAGAGTGGGAGAGACAGAGAGAGAGAGAGAGAGAGAGAGGGAACTGAATACAGACCAAGGGAAGGAAAGAACGAAAGAAAATAGTTGAAGAAAATAAAAAAGAGAGAGGAGGGAAAGAGGGAGGAGAGAGATATACCTAGCGAGGAAATAGATAGTTGGTGGGAGGTCAGAAGAGGAGAAGAGCTCAGTAGTTGGTGGGAGGTCAGAAGAGGAGAAGAGCTCAGTAGTTGGTGGGAGGTCAGGAGAGGAGAAGAGCTCAGTGTGTGTCTGTGTTGAACTACCTCAGCTCCTTCCAGAACAGCTCTCCCCCCCTCGCCACTCCGCCGTCCTGCAGGTGAGCGGCTCCTCCTCTCTACTGTCTACCACACCTGAACATCGTCCAAGAACCTGAGCAGGAGGGGACGTCACCGCCGGAATTCAGACAGGAGAAAATACGGAGTCGGAAAGACAAAGACGGATCGTGAAGAGGAGCTGAGGGAAACCCGACGGCCTCCTCTCCAGAAAAGGTGCAGTTACCAGATCAGCTTGCAGCAGAGGAACAACCAGCACTTTGAGCAAGGCTCTCTGATTCTCAGTGCTGCGGTGCTGCGGGGGAAATCGAGGCCAGGTCCGTGTAATTCACTCTCAGGTTACGGAAAATTAGGAAATCCCAACAAAAACAAATAACAGCGCTGCCAAGCACGCAGCCTCACATCATGAAAACAGGACTTTCAGATCCCGTTTCAGTCCCTCGCTGACCGGAATCCTCCCTGGACAGGAGTGCAGAACAGTACCGTTTAAAGGGGCATTCGGGCCGAAGACTAGAGCGTAATGAGTTTCTGTTGGATTTCTGGGTTGCCAGAATTCACCAATTTACACTATGACTCTGACATCACTGTCATCAGTAAAAATCCCAACTTTTGGAATTACATTTCAAACCACCTCCCAGTGTGGTCCGGATCCCATTTACAAAACTCGGATTTGACCGTGTTCCTGTTTACTGTTCTTTGTCCAGCTGTAAAATATGACTCTCCCTCTGGGACTAACAAAGTGATCTCTCCATCTATGCATCCATCCATCAATCCGTCCATCCATCAGTCTAGTCATCTATCCATTCATCCACCCATCCACCTACCTACCCATGCATTTGTCCATCCATCCATCAATCCATTTATCCACCCATCCGTCCATCCATCCATCCATCTACCAACTACCTACCTATCCATCCACCCATCTATCCAATCCATCTATCCACCTAGCCATCCATCCAGCCATCCACTTATCTATCCATTCATCCACCATCCACCTACCTACCATCCATTTATCCATCCATCCATCAATCTATTTATCCACCTATCCATCCATCCATTCATCTACCAACTACCTACCTATCCATCCACTCATCTATCCATTCATCCATTCCTCCACCTACCTACCTATCCATCCATCCANCCTATCCATCCATCCAGTCATCCATCTCTTTGTCCATCCATTCCTCCACCTACCTACTTATCCATTCATCCATTTATCCATCCACCTATCCATCCATCTCATGTGTTTGTTACTGTCCGGACTATCAGAAAACAGTCAGGATACATTTTGGATACGCCACCAATCGGATGTGACCTGGCCTCAAAGCTCCCTTGCTCCTAGGTTCCGAGTACACTGGAAAGCCTGAGACCTCGTTTTGCAGCAGCACTGAGAAGGTTTCGGCCTAAAACGGTGCAGATTTAAGGCGGAGACACACGCGGCGTGTTGTAAGGTCCCCAAAGTAAACTCCTGTTTTCAGGTTTACCATCATCAAAAGCTTTCATGAAATGGCTATATTTGATGGCTATATTTGTGCCGTAGACATGGCAACCCCTGGTTACCATCGCCACCACTGCAGGTCAGTAAGTTTCTTTACAGTGATCCACCTTACATCTCAAGGACGGAATTACATAGGAACAAATGTACTGTCCTAGAACCGGATCTTCATCAGGACGTCGGGCACAGTGGGAAGAAGATTCAGTGTACAGACGCAAAAGCAGTTTGACTGGTTCTATTAACATCAAATACTTCCCAAATAAAACCAATCGGGCCAAGTCCCGGCACCCGTTTCCACTTTCCACATTAAACACAGCCTCCATGCTTTTAGCCAGTCAGTGGTGCGTTTGTTTGGCTATAACCAACAATATCCATCCCAAAATGGGAATCCTCTGAATGACACAAATTACACCAAAAATAAACAAACAAACAAACAAATAAATACATACAAACCAGCAGCCGACTTCAAAGGAGCGGTATAAGCGGCTCAAGGTCTGACACAAACAACAACAGGTCCACATGAAAGGACACTGAGACGGACCACAAGGCCTCGGTCAGCTCACAGGAATGCTGCAGCGTGCCACAGGCCTTTGAGCGGGCAGGGCCGCTGAGCCAGAGACTGACCACCCAATGCTAACAAGGTTAGCCTCGACAAATTACAAGCATGCCATCTTCAGACTTTCCGACACATAAGAGGCGTTTGCTCCGACATCAGACGCGGCGAGCTGGCCGGTGGCTGTTTACAGAAAGGCTGCAGCTTTTAGTGCAATCAGGTTGAACAGCACGGGAGCGGTACGCACGCGCTCGGTCAAGGCCAAATGAAAATTACATATTGTGAACGGAAGATGATATTTAGAGCAGACTAATTACACATATGCACGGCGTTCCGTGCTATGTTTCCGCTCATTCCGCTCACATGATGAGGGGTTTTCATTAACCTTTCCAACACTGCGCTTTCACTTCCGGACATGACATTCATTTCAGTGGAAATCGTCACAGGTTAGTGTCACTGACTTCTAATAGCAATAACTAGCGACTGCATGTTGCAAAGCTCGTCTCACAGTTTGCGACACGGACACCGCACAAACTCCGGAATGATCGGGAACGCCGTGCTTGTATACAGCCGTTTTTATCGGATGTATGGTTTTTGTACAGTTATCGTTAAATGACGTATGGGAGGCAGAAATGTGTGCACCCAGCTTTAGTCACGTTAACACAAGCCTATTAGCAACAGTCTATTAACCCAAACAAGTATCTCCAAAATGGCAACTTTTACAGGAGAGGGCAAAAACCTCATGGAATTCTAATGGAAGTCAATGGAACCAGACGTTTTTCCAAGCGGTTCTGGGCCATTTCTGTTGGTCCATTCATCATGAAATTTACACACAATGTACACATCAGCTGCTGGGTTCAAATGATGCATAAAAGTAAAAATCGACAAAACTTCAGATGTTTTACACTGGACAGTGATGACATGGCAGGTTATAGCAACCACCTGGGATACCTTAAGAACTGACTAGCAAGCCCTGAGCAGCCGTTCAATTGCTTAAGTTGTTCTAATTTTGTTTGGCAAACATCTTCTCAGGGTCATCTTTGCCGAACTCCAACATATGATGATCACCTGCTTTGACCGCACTGTCCTCGCAAAGGGCAGTTTTCCATATAACAGCATAGCTCGACCATCTTCACTGTTAACTGGCGGATTAGCCAGTTAATGCTAAATTGCCCAGTGTGCACCAAACCGAAGCTTATCTACAATCTTCTAGTCCTCATGGAGATGCTAACTGCAGCTTCAAACAGGCTGGTCGAACATTCGTTCTCCAGATTTATGCTTCTGTAGCATCTTTCTGGAGAATGATTTTGGCTCCAAGAATGCTGGAGGCAGCTGAAGCACCACCACGACTTTTCCTACTGAGAAAAGCTCAATGTCGCTGGACACCTCAACACGCTCGGAGGAGAACACTAACTGGTAATGCTATTACATCAGCTCAGTGTCACTGGACACCTCAACACACTCGGAGGAGAACACTAACTGCTAATGCTATTACATCAGCTCAATGTCGCTGGACAGCTCAACACGCTTGGAGGAGAACACTAACTTCTAATGCTATTACATCAGCTAATGGATAGCTAGCATCATACTTAGAGCTGGAAGAGAGGGAAAACTATCCTACCCACCCTGAGACAGGAACAACAGCCACAACCTTTTGGATTCCCAGCCATGGGAGCATAATTAGTCCTGTTTAATTGGATATAGCGCACCGAATAATGGAAAATACTAAACACAAATCACGGGATTCATAGATTTTGATGGCATGTTGTCAGTGTGGCTCTACTTTGACTGTTCCAATCACCCGTCATGTCACCAGACCATCATTCTTTGTTAAATATTCCATTTTTGCCATATCGCTAGTTCTGTACTAGGATTTGCAACTGTATCACGCTGTACTGTACTGCTAGAACACCATTCCAGTAAGTGTCTTCAGGCATCCTTCACCACTGAACTGACTCATGACACTTTGGTGACTACGCGGTGCTATGAGATGAATTAAAAACAGCTGTGTGCGCGTGCCGAGGCGACGGCAGTAGAAGCCTCATTTTCCACCCAGTCCTTGTGCTTGTCAGTGATTCTCAAAACAAAGTTACGCCCACGAATCGATGACTAAAAAAAACCTAGAGCAACTACAGAGGTACCGCACTCGCAGCTCCGTCGCTTTTGATGTTGGTCGTCTTCTCTGCTCCACTCTTGCTGGAAATCCGACCTCCACAGCGAGAGTGACTCAGAGCTCCAAAAGATGCTTAGGAAATGATACACGGGCTGCATTACGTCCTCAACGAAACCCCGACCCGTCTTTCACCGGAACGGCCCCTGCTGAACGATGGACCGGTGGTAGCGTCGTGCGCCATCACTGCTCGTTTCAGAGCGGGGACGGTGAACTTTGCAGAACTTATAGAGCCTAACAGAGCCTATCTGGACGTCCGTGTTATTTCAGGGATACTCCAGCCACTAGTTATGTGGTTTCAAAGCACTTCGAGTGGACGGGCATTAGTCAACAAATCCACATCTCTCCGCTCTCTCGCTGAGCCGGCTGACAGCGCCTCTCGCCCGTCGCTCGCTCACCTCCTCAGCCCCGAAATGCTCACCACGCAGCCCCTCCGACACGCGAACATCCCTGCAAATAGGTCAAGTGCACGCAATCACTTACGCTAATGACCTACACAAACCCAGATCAAGTGAGATCACCGCCTCCGAACAAAGAAACTGTCTATTTTGGACGCCAGGCATGGCAGGGGGGCAAAAATCTCCCTCCCTCCTCCTCCTTTCATGCTGTGTGAGTCTATGAGTGAGCCTCTGTGCTCGTATGATGAAGCAACTATGAGTAACAAGCAGCAAGGAACACTTTTAACCACAGCGCTGTTCACTCAGCCCCGATCTGGCGTAGGGGGGCTATGTCGGATTTCTAGCTCACGTCTGAACAGCCATATAAACTGACTGACACATATATGACTTACTCTCTCATTATTTTGACTTAGCATCTCATAATTATGATTATATGGCTTTATTTTTCTGCAAGTGGTAGAAATGGGCTTCCACACCATGCAGCCTGCACATCCGGGTACTCCTACCTTTGCTGTACCGAGTGTGACACCATGGAATTCTGACCCTGGTGAACCGTTCGCACAACAGCATCCACGGCCACAGACGCGGCAGATAAAGATCAGGGTGAGGTATTCCTTTAAACATCATTTCAGGGGCTGGAATGAAGGCTTTTGCAGCGAACGGCTTTATTTAGCCTGCCGAGCGCAGGGCCGCATTTAGAAGCTCTATAATTAAAGGGCGAGAGGGGCACGGGGCAGTGGCAGCTCAGCGCTACAGGCAAAGTGATAAGAGGGCATCCGTACTACACCACTGCGCCGTGTTCGAGCCGTCCGGAGGAATTCTAGGGAGTGAAGGCTGCATCGGGTTTAATATAGCAGAGATGAATGGAATACGTGACGTGCTTTCATGGCTGTTTATGTGCAGCGTGAAGGGGCAGTTCACGATATCCATCACCCTGGTGTTACACACACACACACGCGCACACACACACACGCGCACACACGCACGCACACACGCACACACAGTTCTTTATATGGTTCCACATTAAAGACAATTTAATCAAAGTGATCAAAAATAAATACAGGATAACAAAAGTATGGAACAGGGTGTGCATGCACACAAGCACACACATGCGCACACACGCACGCACACTCACACACACTCACACGTGTTCAAACTGTAATGCCTGTTGAGGGAAATATAATAACAGACCTCCCAAGAAGCACAGAGACGCTGGTTAGGAGAGCGCACCATTCACTCCCATAAACCAGCCGGCAGAACCCAGCAGAACAAAGAGAACACCCCACACACACACACACACACACACACACACACACACACACACACCAACCATCAGCTACACAGATCAAACCCACCCAGCACCATCTACATACACACTTACACTTACACACACACACACACACACACACACACACACACACACACACACACAGTCAGCAGTCACTCTCTGGCTTGTGCTTTCTTTCTCTCTTCACTCTCTCTCTGTCTCAATGTATACAGTCTCTCACTCCTTATTCAATCTCTCTATTAACCTTTCTTTTCCTCTTCCTCTCTATCTATTCACTGTGTACCTCTCCCTCACTTGCTCCTCTCTTTCTTTTCTTTCTGTTAACCTTCCTCTCCTTCTCTCTTGCTCTTCTTTTCCTTCTCCCTCTCTCACTCTACTCTCTGTTTCTCTCTCTCTCCCTGTTTCTCTCTCTCTCTCCCTGTTTCTCTCTCTCTCTGACAGGCCTTTCCCTCATATCTCCAGTTTTCCTCTCGGGTTGCTGTTGTGCGCTGCCAAGCGTGTAGAAGAAGTGTGTGTGTGTGTGTGTGTGTGTGCGCGTGTGTGCATGCACGTGTACCCGTGTGGTGAAACGTGTGTGTGTGTGTGTGTGTGTGTGTGTGTGTTTGGCATGGGTTGAGAAATCGATAGGCATCGCGCAGCGTGGCGCCGTCTTCTTTTGAAGTTTCGGAGCGCACGTCGGAATAAAAAAGGAAAAACTAAGCAGGAATAACGGAGCGCTACTCAAAGACTGGCTGCAGTAGTTTGTGAAGCCCGTTGGTTCAGTCACTGGTAGCGCGGACACGGGTTCCCAACTATTGTCGGAACACATCTCTGTCATCATTAGAGAGCCGGCCCGGACCAAATCTCCAGCGAAAGCTGAATTCCCAGCATTATGGGGCCACTCAACCATGCGGCCTGTCTGATACTGAGGATTAGCACTCAAGAATCACTGATCGTGAACAGACGTTCATCTGCATGATCTAAAAACGTCTATATGGTAACACATAAGCGTTTGCAGATATGCCAGGGTTTGTGTGTTCCAGTCCTGCAGTTCTTTGCATGGTTTAATGGTCCTCCTCCATGATGCTAACACTCGGAAACTCAAAGAAATACAATATAGCAGCAAAAAGGTTCCACTGTTGACTGTTCTCAGCGAAAGAACCTTTTGTTGGCACTACACCCATATCGTCATATCAGCGCTGTCCAATAAAAGCCCATGTATCTCCATTTTTGTTGATTTTTGATGTTTGATGTCATCACTTGATCACATCAGCTGCTGTTTACACTCAATGGACCGACAGAAACGGCCCAAGACTGCTTGGAAAGACGTCTGGTTCCATTGACTTACATTAAAATTAAAATCGTTTTTTGCCCTCTCCTGTAAAGTTACCATTTTGGAGATACTCGTCTACTGTACTCGTCTACTGTATCTACTAGACCGACAGACTCTGTTTCTGATACACCATCTCAGGACAGACCCCCAAGCACCAATTCAGTGTTGGGGTGTACCCGTCTATTTGTCATTTGTGAGTCAGGCGGGAGCTTAATAATTAACTAGCATTTAGAGGGCTGACCTGCGGTCACGATGTCACATGACCTTGTTAAACCAATGAAATGCAAAGCAAAGCGGACGTGAGCCAACGGCACACGTAATATCGTTCACGAGTGAACATTTCAAACGATTCATCCCGAAAAGAGGACTAACGGGCGTCCATCCAGGTACGGCGCTGGACGGAGCACTGGGAGTTAAAAAACCAGACAGTCCGGCCTAAAACCGGACGTGTGGCCACCCTAATCGTACATGTTCCGTGGTGAGCAGAGCTTGTTATCATGCTAGTTAGCTACGCTAACTAGCCAACAGTTGTTGCACAACTGTTAGATGACCATATTTGAGCAATGGCTTGAAATGGTGCACCATGTTGGCTTATTTGGTGACCGTGTAGCACTAAAGCAGTAATGCCATGCAACATACAGAGACAGTGTGCAGGTATAAAGCTGATACCATCCAACTCTACTACACAGACAGAGTCCAGCACCATCCAACCCACAATAGGTCTGGCTATAGGCAACATAAACCCCACTTCAAAACCTGACAACTGAGCCGTACGCTCCACAAAAACATGGCCGGTCTTTGACCTTGCGCGCCCAGTTAAACAGATGTAAGGCCACATACATTCTCTCCTCTTCGAGCCCCTCCTCCTCAGCCTGTTCTCCTTAAGATTCAGATATCTCTTTCCGGAAGAAAAGCCCATCCATCACTCCTATGGGCTTAAACTATCTGTGCGAGCCGAGGCAGAGCTGCCGCTTTGCACGACAATTTGCTGCAATGCCTTTGCCTTAATGATGCGCGCACAACTACAGAGCAGTGTGATTTACAGCGGAGGCCCAGCACTTTATTAGCAGGCCGGCTCTTCAGCTTAAATGGAGCTTAATGCTGTGGGGTGTGTTCGGCGTGTGCATGCCTGGCGGCTACCACCATCTTACTCTTCTGATGATCAGAGGGCTTCTGGAGAGGTTCAAATTGGGTCGGAACAATCGCAAACCTTGAAGAAGCATGAACTTGTGGGTGCCCAAATATCGAAGGCCACGGCCGAACGATGTTTGGGCCGTCACTAGTACACTTATACACTGATAGACCAAACGTCATGGGATAGCGGTATGTCAATTGACTATGAAGTGGGGTTACCTCAGGGGATGGTTTGTCAAAGCCTACACCTGTATAGCGTGTAGGTGTTATTTTGGGAGTGAGACTGAACACCGCCCAGCAAGGCGTTGACTTATGGAGAGTAGGAGTTCGATTGAGGCATGATGGTGGGTACCAGACAGATGGGACAATGGGACCCCCATTGGCTCAAGCTGTCCAGAACTGGTTAGGGGAGTACTCTGGAGAGTTCTGACATGTGGTGTGGCCTGCACGTTCGCCCGCCCAATCGAGCAGCCATGGGATGTGGTGGAGAGGTCCATTCGCAATCAGAGGTCCTGCACCTACAAATACCATGGAGCCGTGGGTGACTAACCAGACGGCATGGTCCAACATCCCTCCAGACGTCTTCCGTCCACCTGTAGAATTGATGCCACGCTGAGTTGCTGCACTTCGCCAGGCTAAAGGGGATCCTACACAAGACTGGCTGCTATCCCATGACTTTCAGCATGTTGGTGTATTAGTTCTCTCCAGCTCCGTACAACACCTTATCGGCTCATCTCTCCTGAGCTCAGGACCCTACGGCTACACAGGGCCACCGGCACAGCGGCCTAATCCGCCCGTGCAAGCTGCACCCCCCTCGGTCTGTTGACTTTATCGTCCCTCCGATCAAACTATGAAAAGACAGTAGAAAGATAACAGCCTATTCATCTCCCTCCGCCTGCCACTCCTCCCCCCGCCGGCAGATCTCCACCGGCTGGATACAAAGCATATTATAGTTGCAGCTAGCCAATGCCGAAACAAGGTCAGAGCGTGGAGGAAACGCGGGAAGAGCTAATAAAGGCAGGCAGAAAGGTGTCGTTAGGCTCGGGGTCTAATCTCAGCAGCGTTGCGCTCATCCCCTTACAAATCCCCACTTTCGGAACAAAAGCCGAACGCCTCACTTACCATCTTTCCCCCATTACAAAAGAGAGGGAATGGAGGAATAGGAAAACCCTGCTGGAGGTAGAAGCAGAGAACCAGAGACGCAGAGAAAACCTGGAAATAAGTAAACCTGGCACCCGGCCATAGAGCGGCGTAATCTCTGAATCGCGGGATGTGCCGCTCTTCCCCGCGGCGCTATCACTTTTAAGCAGGATTATCTCCGCCGACACCGAGACAACAAGAGTTCATTTACTCATTTAGATTCGTTTCACTTTCCAATTACAGCGGCTGCAGACGCAGAAAGACGGAAAGGCCGCGTTCTAGGTCGCGCCGAGTCTGGACGTGTTGCAGCCAGACGCCGTAGGCAGCGAGATTTGATGGACCTTTTATCTGAGGCCCATTACGCCCACCTGAGCGCCGGAACGGGGCCGTAAATCAGGTGACGCGGCGTTCTCCATGCAGCGGTAAAGACCGCACTTAATAAGCTTCAAGACTGTAACTCCAAACCTGCTGCCTTTTGTGGAGGCTTGTGCGTTCCCACTTCGAAATGTCAGCTGGCGCTAAAAGGTGGCGGGAATATTACGCAACGAGCATTAGCTGAAAGAGACGAGGCGCGACGAGGCGCAACAAGACGCAACGAGACGCTCCCTCCGTTCCGGCCCACTGACTCCGAGTCAGCGCACCGACTTCCTTGCTTGTGTGCGGAAAGGAGAGGGACGGTAATTACCAGGCCTTGGAGTGCTAACCCTTCATGGAACAGCATTTAGGCCCATACACACTGTGTTGTCCCTTCTTTAATGCTAACAAGCAGGACTTTGCACGCTAGCTGTGGGTTAATCCTCCAGAGAGGCTACCGTATAAAGCCCTTCCTTTAATGCGAGGTTGAGGCATGCGTGGACTCCAGTTGAAAATCATTCACTGTAATTAAGTCAAACAAAGGGAGCGAGAGGAGCGATTTCCATTCGAGGGGAGTTTTCCAAAAACTGGAATAAAGTGGGAGTTGTCCAACGGTGCTTAATCACACGCTGACAGCCGCGCTAGTTAGCGGCTGCAGAGCTCGCTGCCTCTCCGGGCCGAGCGTTTTGTCATCCCTAATTAAGGGAACATGCCCTTCATTGACAGGCAGATATTTACTCTAATGTTTAACCCCCATCCAGGCTTGACGGATGCTCCGTATCCAATGGGCACCCCCCCTTCCTCCTCAGTCCCCCAACTCCCAGAGGCCCATGTTGTCATTAGTGTCAGGAACAGGCAGGGGCAAAGGGCAAATATGCCCCCATATTCCACATGCTTCCCCCTTAAAAGACACGTACAGCCCCCCTTACATGCATTAAGCAGCAATAACGTTGATGTATACGCTGCTAGCTTCCTGCTGGAATGGAATGGAGTTCAATCGTCAGAGTATTCCGATTAGGAAGACCATTTCGCAGAGTGCCCCCATTTGTGCAAGTGCCAGGGCCGCTCAAAGTGGCCCGAAAGGCCGGAAAGAAAGTTGCTACAACCCCAAACCCCACCGAGACCACTCCGATCCCACCCCACCCAATGAAAGAACACACACTAGCCTATATATATAGCTTGTTTGATTCTTACTGTCCATTTAAATTCCATTTTCTATTACGTTTTACATGAAAATAATAGTGTAATGTAGCGTATGGCTGGATTTGGAGACAATTTGCAATTGCAATTTTTGCGACTCATATTGCGACTGCAATTTAAATTGCGATTGCTGATTAGAAGTTTAGCTTCGGGCCTTTTTTTGGGCCAGAAGATCAGAATATCCATTTCTTCTGGCTTGAGGCTTGAGCCTTAAATGTAGCGTGCCAGACTGCCGGTAAGTTGTGGTTGTGATGTCACAACACATGGCGGTTTGGTTGCCACTGATTGGTCTAACTCAGCTACAAGTTGCTCACAGCTGTGGTTTTTTAGGCTCAATTTCCCCACTTAAAACATCGTACCTTGTTGATACTACTGACTATACTGTTCAAAAGTATTCAGGTACTGCATATGAATATTGCACCCACTCAAATTCAGCCCTAGTGTAGCGTATGGCTGAAATTCACTGCGGTTGTGATTTAAACTGCGACTGGTTTCTATAAACTGAGGGATTTTAAACCACCTTTTCTGGGTTGTTTTGGTTGTGATGTCACAGCACACAGGTGGGTGTTTGCTTGCTTCTGATTGGTTTAACTCATCTACAAGCAGTTCACAAGCTTCACCTTGTTAGGCTACATTTTCTGACCCATCATGGGCTGATACTGTGGACTACAATCATCATTGCAGCTCCTGCTGTTTTATGCCCCCCATTGGTGCCCAAAAAGCCCTTTAAATTCAAGTCAACAGGGGCAAAAACTGGGCATCATCTCCCTCCCTGGCCGTCATGCATACATTACAAACAATTACACGCATCTATCATGTACCTCCCGTATCCCCAGTGGCCCCCCTCCCCCGCCGACAAGCACCTACCCCCTGACCCCGTCAGCTGGGAACCCACGCCCAGTCCTAACAGATGTCTGCTGATTCGGGTGAAATGACAACAAAAGGGCAGCAGAAAAAGCCCCCCCCAGGCTA
>JAVGWN010001408.1:0-12436 GCA_034552555.1 Semaprochilodus insignis | reverse complement strand
GAAGATGACCCGCTGCCATTCTGAGTCACTCCATGACGGTCTGGTACGACACCATTGCAGCGTTTGGCAACGGTGATGTGGTGTTAAGGACAGTCATCGCAACAGTCTGCAAGCATGTAGTCCTGCATCGTGCAGCCGTCTGCCAATGGTGCTGCACTAACAGAATGTCCGCAGTTGTGGCTGAAAAGTTAAAGTCCATTGACAGAAATAAGTAGATGGACCTTGTCAACCTAAACCGTTGACAAGGTCCCCAAAATCAATGTCATCAATTGTGATGTAACAAATCTGATTTAATTAATTAGTTAATTAAGTCTGACTAAAGGCAGACAGCTCCCTTATCCACATTACAATGTATCCAGTTGACAAGCCTTTATATAACCTGGTGTCAAGCAACGCATAAACAGAAAGTCTATCTACTTTTCAAAATGTATCCATGATGGTGGATCCAGTGTCTTACAGACACATTCAGAGCAGTTTAATGTGAAGTGAGCTATTCCAGAGAAATATACTGAATCAGAATTGTTTAAAAACTATTTTGGCCCATATTTTAAAAAAAAATCATTTTTGGAGAGAATGATCTTTTTCTTATTATTTATTTATGTTCTTATTTACTGCATTTACAACCAATATTATCAATATTACATAAAAAAAAACTGAGTAGGTCCACTGGTCATTATTGAAAGTAAATAAAATGGCAATATATGTGCTGTAGACACTAATTCTTCTATCACCAGCACTAGAAACACCACTCCTTATGACTAAATTAGGCAAAATTGTAGAAATATCTGCAGAACTGCCTTTCAAAGAACTGCTACATCTGTTGCAAAGTATTCCTGATGAAAGCACCAGAAATCAGTACAAAGCAATCTTATTCATCAAAGAAAACAAGCAACCATGAGGCTACTCAAACATGCTGTCACGCGCCCGTCAAACCCTACATGGGCCATACCGCCTGCGGACTCCATTTCCCATAACCCCTCGGATTACCACGTGACCTCTCAGTCGTATGCGGCAGCCAATCGCAGAGCAGCATCGCCAGAGTGCTGATGGTTTTCACCTGGAGCTAGCTCTTTATAAGCTGTTCTGTCTTTCACTCCTTGCGAAGTAATGGTTCTGTTTTGCAGTACTTCCCAAGCTTTTGTTTTCTCTCCTGTATTTGGTTTTTGGATCCCTTGCTCTGTTTTTTGACCACGTCTTTGGTTTTGTCCTTCGTTGTTATTGTTGGCCAGTTCCTGCCTTCCTGACCTTGCTTTTTCTGTGCCCTCATCTAAATAAACTTTTTAGCCCATCCGCACGTCCTGATTGGCCCAACCCTGACACATGCATTTCATTAAACTGGACAACCAGTGTTTAGTCATCATATTTGAGTTTTATATGGCTTAACTTGCTATGTTATGATTAAATTTATTCAGTTAAGCTTTCAATTAAACGATACTGAAGCTTTCAGTGTGACCTGCAACATCTAATAGCATGTAGCATACAACAGCAGCATATCAAGTGTGTCAGTATATGAAACAGTATATGAAAATCAAGTTGCTGAATATTCAACAAATCATTTCAGATTAAAACTAACCAATCATATAGGGAACAGTGGAAGTGTTTTAAAAGATCAAAGCAAAAAAAAAAAAAAAAAAAAAGATTTGATGATGGGTGCAGAGCGGTTTAATCCTGCATCTGTTCTTACATTTAGGCGGTTGATGTGCACATGTCTGGGTGAAATGTCCAGGGCAGCAGCCACACCCTCACGAAATGAACGCAGAAGGGTTACATTTAACCGTCGTACATCCACCTGCAGTGCCTGAGGGCAAAGGAGAGTAACAGACAGAGAGAGAGAGAGAGAGAGAGAGAGAGAGAGAGGGATGTGAGAAAGAGTGAGACTTAATTAAGACTTTAGCCCCAAATAAAGTACAGATCAAATGTCTGAGTGTTCATAACATGGCTTCACAATCTCACGGTCTGACTCCATACTAAGCTGTCGAATTTGAGCACACCTACATTTACCTACTATCGCTACCACTCTCAACTTTCACATTCCAGAATCTGGAAAGAAAGAATGCAAATACAGTAGATCAAATTCACTAGTTAATTAGCTGTACCATGTGTCTGTCAGATCAATTAAGAAGAGAATTACCTTGCAAAATTGACTTGGAAGAAGAATTGAAACCATATAGATAAAAGTCATGTGAGTAAAAGCTCAGGAACGATTGGGCTGATTTATGATGTATTGTAACCGTAATAATAAGCATCCACCAAACTTCCTGACCTGAATGTTGTTCTGTGCTCTACCGGGGCTGTTGGTTGTATTTATGATTGGTGATATTAGAGTAATAACACTGGCCTTGTTACTTTTGCACGTCGCAGTGGGCAATGAAGTCCCTGTAACGCATTCTCTTGGTTTACTGCTTTACCAAAGCTGAGAAAGCTTAGCACATTAACACATAACCTTATTTGTATACTGAGCAATTTAAAATGGCTTTGAATGTGCCTCAGGCTTGTTTTGTCTTTTCTACAATTATCAAATAAGAACATATGAACAGATGATAAACACATATACGTGTCAAAACAGAATCAGCAACTCGTCTTTTCCACATACTGAGAAAGCACAGAAAGAAGATTTCCTGGTCTGTGTTACGTTAATACTTCAAACAAACGGCAACAAAATTAGTTTTTAAGCAAACCAAGACCAACCTGGTCAGAGGGTCTCAGACAGTTTATTTGGTGGGCACCACGATCACTAGCACTAACGGAATACACAGAAATCACACAAGGGTTCATGTTAATCAGACCAAATCTGTCAAGTCTAAGTGTTCTTACAAACCCAACATCAACCAGTGTTAAAACTATGCCACTTCCTTACGACCCACTTGTCTCCACAGTGAAAATTTTAAAAGCCACTCATCTAGTAAAACACGTAAGGACCATCAGAATCCATATTTGCATAGGTAATATAATATTAAACTTCATTTCACTTCATCTGCAGCTAAGATCAAAATGAAAAAGCTGCCCCCTTCACAAAAATATATTTCTGTATAACTGTAGAATTATAAAAATATGGTAAGTATTTGTAA
Organism: Semaprochilodus insignis; assembly: GCA_034552555.1. Classification (NCBI taxonomy): domain Eukaryota; kingdom Metazoa; phylum Chordata; class Actinopteri; order Characiformes; family Prochilodontidae; genus Semaprochilodus; species Semaprochilodus insignis. The sequence goes on along the minus strand of JAVGWN010001408.1, from coordinate 9,368 downwards.
GAAATATGAATTATTTTTAAAAATATTTATATGATGCAAGGAAGTGAGCAGCCTCAGAGGCTAGAAAGCAGAGGTCGAAGAGGTCAGAGAATCAGAGGTCCACACAGCAGATCTAGCAGTGCAGACTGTTCGCCCACGCTGCTGGAGCAACAGCTATCGCTTAACTTTCCTCACCTCCTAGACATGCCTCTATTAAAATTCTCACAGTTGACAATCAAAACCAAAAAAGATGCGCAGATACAGATATTTTCACTTTTTTCACGTTCCTGATCGTCAGCAAGCTCTTTCTGAGAAACCGAGCAGAGAACTCCCACAAACCCTCAGAGTCATAAATAAACTTTTTGTGGGCTCAGACATAACCCTAAAGCCCTGATGCAAGACATGCCTTAAAGCATCGCCGAACAATAATGCTGACTTCCGATCAAATTTAGTCTGTGAACTATTCAGACCGTGAAATGATTCGCTGAAGCAGGAACATACAAGTTTTGTTGCAATCATACAGAGCTCTAAAAACAGTCAAGTCAAGCAGTTTTATTGTCAATACTTCAACATGTACAGACATACAGAGGATTGAAACTGCGTTACTCTCTGACCCAAGTTGCAGCACATAACATTTAACGATAAATAGATTACAACTAAAACAAGAACAAGAGTATATACAAGGTAATAAACACTAAACATAAAATAGACTGACGCAAAACATACGATTAAAATAAGGGCCCTGAGAGACATAAAAGAGACAGTAAGACACTGAAGACAATAAGGACGATAGAGTGACGTGTGCACTAGCAGAATTAAGATGCAGGATTAAAGTGGATATGACAGGGCCAGTATAAACAGTAGTGCAGGTTGAATAACATTAAGGCTGTTTTGAGTGATGAGTGCAGACCAGTTCTTAAAAAAGTCACAGTTCGGTATTTAAAGGTAGGTGGGGTGGTCAGGGTGCTGAGTTTCTGTGTGTGTGTGTGTGTGTGTGCAGGGGGCAGAAGTGAGAGGTGGGGCAGAGCTGGGAGAGAGTTCATTATCCTGACAGCCTGGTGGATGGAGCTGTCCCTCAGTCTGCTGTGAATGTGAATGTGTAGCATTAGAGGAGAACTGCATCCTCATAATCAGATTTTCTTGACATTTAATAAGACATTATAACAAACTGACATTAAAATACTTTTTTTAAAGAAAGTCAAAGACCTCAAGAACTCACGTGACATTACACTCCCAACCAGCAGCCAATCCCAGATCAGCCTCGCCTGAATACTGATTGAAGCACCTGTGTTATTCCTATTTAAGCTGTGTTGTTTGTTTCTCTCTTCGCGAAGTAACGTTTCTGTGTTCAGTTCGTACTAAGCCTTTTTCTCTTTTTATGACCTTTTGTTGCCGATACTACTGCCTGTACCCTTACTCCGATTTTTGCTTTTCCCTACGTTGCTCGGTTTTCCGTGTTGTTTGACCGCTCGCCTGTTATTCCGTTTCCGTGTTTTGGATTTCCCCTTTTTTCTTAATAAATAGTTCTAAGCCTCATCTGCTCGCGTCCCACTTCCATCGGACCCTGACACAGGATAATTGCCAGTTTTAATATTTTGATATTTTAGTCCACTTGACCAAGCCGGACAAACAGGGGTCATGAGTTTTTCTCGAGTTCTAGTTTTCCTGATTAGCACTTTATTTACCTACAACAAACATACCTGAAGCATTTAAAACTGCTGTACTATATGTGCAAAAGTTTGTAGACCCAAACTTTTCTTCCAAACTGAAGGGTTTTTATAAGGAGCTTGTCCCCACTGATTGCAGTAACAGCCTCTGTACTTCTGGGAAAGCCTTACTCTAGGTGTTGGAATATCTACGTGATGACTTAATGATTCAGTTAAGCAAGAAGGGCATTAGGTCAGGTAATGTTTAACTCTGGATCAAACGACATTTCAACCCAGGTATCGGGTAACTCCATCACTCTAGAGAACAGTTCCACTGCTTCACAGGCCATTTCGGGGGCATTACACCCTTTAAGGCAAAACATGGCATTGGGAATTGTGACCTTAGGATCAGGTGCAGCTGCTCCAGGGTGTCCCATCCTACTAACAATGCTTTTCTATGAAGATTATAGAAACAGCTGTGAGCGTGTGTGTGCCTAGCATTGTCATTTCACTTACAAATATATTTCATTTTCTACAGGCTTTATTTAAATTACAATGTATTTCCAGAACTGCCGCGTTATTACACAATAATGATGAACTGTAATTTACCCATGTGCATTTGCACTTCCTAATAATTCATTAAAACTTGTGTTTTCAAAGAGAAAGCCAAGTCAGAAATATGACAGGACGCAGATGGGAAAAGGGAAACTGTACTCGTTCTCTTTGAAATTGCATATTGTCAGTTACTGTGCTGTACTAACCATTTATGCACGACCCATAAATAATCTTTAATCGAATGTGTCGCAGATTCTTCTGATTTGTTGTCCATGTTATATTAAGTGCACAATGTACATGTGCAGAAGCTATAGTTTCCTGACGTATGCAGTCCATTGTGTAGAGAGCCAACTGAAACTCAGCAAGAGTAGTAAGCTCCATTTCTTCCAGTTCCGTACTAGTGGCCGGACCTGCCTTGTAATAAAACGCAAGCCTCTTGACCACTATGCAACATCACATCCAGAGCTTGGGGTGTGAGTCTGACAGTCTGGGTCAGAAAGAACCACAAGTTTCATTCTGCTTGTCTACAAAGCTCATTTTTGGGGGCGGTTGTGAATTCTTGTTTTCCTCAGCAATGGTAAGCTGTCCAGCTGTTGATGCTGCAAAAATGAAGCTTCCTTCACCTTTCCCAGCTGGAGAATGTAGCATACCCCTGTTTATTTAATCAAATCATACAATTTTATCTCACAGCACAGAATGCACACTAATCAGAAAGGCTAGTGGTAAACTCATCATTTCAGAACATGTCTGAAATCCAACTCAGCAGCTTGTGTAAGATCCTTGTGTAAGATCCACAAGCTTATTTTTATTTCTTCTTCATTGTGAAACTCATAGACTTATAATTCATCAAACTTCCCAGAATTCTTCAACCATTATCAGCTGCATTTGTTCTGTTTATCATTTACAATGTACAATAATTACAATGTGTTTCTCTGTACTTTATAAAGACCAGGAAAATCCAAAGACCTGAAACTTCGTTAAAACAGAACCCAATGGACACATGCTGAATTTTATGAATGATCAAAATGTTTTGATTGGTTTTGAATGTGTGAAATGTGTTCTTGTAAACTTTTGAACACTAAACACAGTGATATTCACTTTCTATAAGGCTTTCTGGTATGCATTTTGATTTGGGGTCTGGGCTCAAAAATCGGGTCCAATATTTATCATTTGGCCGATCAACAGAATTAGCCATTTGTATTGAGCTTGTAAGCATCTCTTAGCAACAACGACTGAAAACAATGATTCTGGCTCATTGTTCCCACACACAGCCTTACTGGACTGGTCTAAATAAGTATTACGTGTTTAGTACAACCAAGCAAAACTTCAGTAGCCTCTTTAAATGTGCCAGTGCTATTGGACTGGCAAAAACCTGGACCAAGTGGTAAGTCTGTAAATTGTAAATAAATGTAAATAAAAATCATTTGCAAATCTCCTAGACCCGTATTTTATTCACAATAGAACACATAATACATATCAGATGTTGAAAGTGAGACATTTTACCATTTTATAAAAAATTATTAACTCATTTAGAATTTGATGGCAGCAATGCATCTCCAAAAAGTTGGGACATAGGAAACAAAAGGCTGTAAAGAAAAGATAAAAAACAGCTGGAAGAGCAATTTGCAATTAAGTCACACGACTGGGTATGAAAAGAGCTTTTTAGAGATGCAAGGTCTCTCAGAAGCTAAAATGGGCACTGGTTTACCAAAATGCAAAAAAAATGCTTCTAAATGTGAAATTGCAAAGACTTTGGATATCCCTCGGACCCTCAGGTGGCAATGCATTAAAACAGGAATGAATCTGTACCACAAATACCTGCATGGGCTCAGAAACACTTCCAGAAATCACTGTCTGTGAACACAGTTCGCCGTGCTATCCATAAATGCAAGTTAAAGCTGTGTCATTCAAAGAAGAAGGCATATGTCAACACGATCCAGAAATGCCGTCATCTTCTCTGGGCCAAAGTTCATTTAAAATGGACTTTGAAGGCAAAATGGAAAACTGTAGTCAAATTAATCAAAATTTGAAATTCATTCTGGAAACCACAGATGCCATGCACTGCAGACTCCATTCAGCTTGTCCAGTTCAAAAGCCTGCATCTCTGATGGTATGGGGTTGCACTAGTGCCTATGGCATGGGCAGCTTACACATCTGGAAAATCTCCAGTTTTAGAACAACACATTCTCCCATCCAGACAACTATTCTTTTGGGGAAGGCCTTGTATATTTCAACAACATAATGGTAAACCACAAACTGAGTCCAGGTGCTAAAGTGTTTTTTAGCAGTTGTCCAAATTCCACTGGGGTGTAACATTTAGAGAGGCTACTGAAGTTTTGCTTGGTTGTACTAAATGGTTGTTTACCAGCACAAAAAAATCTTTTGACTTTGCTGTGGTCTTACAGCGTGAACATTAACCTTATAATAATAAAATTAAAAAGTACCAACAGTGCAAAACATGCCAACCACTTTAGCTGAATGGAGTTTGGCATTCTTCAGCCATTCCTCATCTCCCGCTGTGATGTCAGGTACAGTCTGAGTTAATGTTATCAAGGCAGCCAACATTAGAGAGATGCATGGAAGGAACAGTCAGCCAATTGAATCTCACTTTGCTGTGGTCTCTGTGCTTGTGGATTGCATTCAATCAGGAAAAATGCAGCTAGAGTGCTTTACAGCCAATAAAAAAAATTTAAAAAGATAAAAAATAAAACATTTAATAAGATCATGTGAATATGAACGACAGGTGTATGATTAAAGGTTTACCTATAAGGTATGTGAATTTGGTTGGGTTGAAAATGCCAGCTGTCGTTATACACACTTCTGTAAATCACTACAATTTGGCCCTAGAATGAAATGAGCTGTTTCCCGTTTTATGACATGCTTGATGAGCTCTGCTCTGATTCGCTGGTTTACAGTGAGACACCACAATGATCACACAGAAGCAGCATATTAAAACATATACAGGCAGGAAAATATTAAAAATGAACCCCGAAATCAGAAAAGTTATACTATGTGTAACGGGTTTTCCAAACCGAAACTCCAGCGGAGCCGCGTGAGTGACGCGTGTCCCATGCCGGTAGCCTATCTACCAAACCACATGCATTTTCGTTGGAAGTTCTTCTCTTTATTTACCGTACTTCAGGCACTGAACAACACAGTCCAACTTAAACTGGTTCACAACTGAAAAGATGTACATTAATCTCCAAATTAAAACAAAGTCCATGGCACGACAACATGGTCAGAAAAACCGTGCGGCTCCCTCGTCCAGTTGGCCCCGCCCACTCCCCAAATATATGTGAATTTATGCATACAGGATATCTATCATCTGAACTTCCATGGTTAGCAAGGCACAGGCATTACAAATAAATCTACTGCTGTCCAAATATCAAAAAATACACATTCTAAAATAATGCATATAAATGAATTAAAACAATGAACTCTGCCTAACACTATTAGGAGCCATTTGGCTCCTACACTATGAAACTGCTTCAACTGTCAGAAAGTGGATGAAAACAGCAAGTGCTGCTACGTGCAGGTTGTTGCTGGGGTTAGTTATGGTGAAACTGCTCCCCTATATCCTCTCCTCACTGCGTGAAGTCTCAATATTTTTCAAGGTTTAAAAAACTGTCTGGAATGAAATGTGCAGAGCAAACGAACATCTTGGAATTAAAATCGTCCAGAATCTTGTTAAAAGATGTTTGTTCTGGCCTCTGTACAAGCTGTAACATTTAAGACGGAATGGAACATTTGTTTAGGAAGCTGGCGAATAGGAAGCCAATTTCAGCCTCGTTTAAAAACAATTACATGTCCACTGACAGCTCATTGGAAAGGGTAAGAACATTCCTGACATCCACAACCTGAGGTGGTGCATTTCTGCAAATATCGTCCACCACTGCTGTTGGTCAATTGTCATTGTTTCTGCTAGCCAGAATTTAAGTTTGGTAACTTTGGATGGAGTTAGGACTGTTACATATCAGACTAGGACAGGGATGTCCAATCTTACCCACAAAGGACCGGTATGGCTGCAGGTTTTCGTTCCAACCTGATTCCACTTGATTAATCAACTGCTCAGCTTTCAAACAACTGATCAAGTGATTTAACGCTTTGTCGGAATGAAAAACTGCAGCCACGCTGGCCCTATGTGGATGAGAGTGGATTTTGAAAACAGACTCTTTTACCGCCCTCTTTAACAAGCATGGGATTTGTATCAGAAGGAGGAGACTACAGTGTTTGAGTTTCACGGTATGTCAATTCTGTGTACATAACTCTATAATTCAACTATAAATAAGGAAATATAGGTTTTTCAATTTGTGCCACTCATAAAGATCACTTTAATTTCATATAATTTCGTATAATTTCGTATTTGTTACTTGCCCCCTTCTATATTTATACTTATGTCTCGTCTGCACTGTGTTACTAGTATGTCTCGTGTGTTTGCACTATGTTTACATTTGCACATTGGAGTTTGGAGAAACGCAATCTCGTTCAGCTATGCACTCCTGCTGTAAAGTCTGAATGACAATAAAGTTCACTTTGACTTTGACTTTGAACATAAAAGCAGGGAAAATAAATGAAAAAATGTAAAGCAATAAAACAATATAAACCAGTAGTACAAATATAGAACAAACAATAAAAAATATTCTTATTATAAGTGAAGAGTGATTCTCAAATAAGAAGCCACTGTTAACAGCAAAAATCATCTACACTAGAAGATGTGTTTTCCAACAGCAAAAGCACTAGAAGCACTCAGCTGTGGCTTCAGTTGCCAGACAACAAACGGCACACCACAGGGGCTAGAAGTCCCACAGGAACAGCAGCGGCATAGAGCACAAACTCAGTCTAGTCACTTGATTCAAACAAAATGTTTATCGAACGACTCACCTGATAGACCTGCCAGGAAATGCAGAGACAGGCTGAACCTCCATCATCCGTCATTTTGCAATTCCAGCCAGAGTCAACCTCGCTACTGAATATCCACGGATCAATACCATGGATCTATAGCAGAACTCCTGCTGAGGGCCTCCTAAACATCTTCCCCTCAGTACTCCTGGGTCCAGAAAGAGACCGTGTTCAGGTGGAGTATCTTAAATGCTGGTTCTGTGGGCGTTTTCTGGTGTCCCTCTTGCCTGACTTCACTTTGCAAGATTGAGAAACCAGTATCCTCATCAACTGTGCTGGCCCTACCGGAAAGCAGAAGCAATCACCGATTTTCCTCCTTCTCAAATTTGCTCAAGCTCTTTCGTCTTCCCCACTTGTCAGTCCTTGCAATGAAATGTATCACTATCTTCGCTGCAAATATTTGTGGCTTACACTCTGTTTGTAGCTTCATAACTCCTTCTCGCAGCCAAACTAGCATTCTGTACTACTAGCGCCTGCTGTGAGAACAGGTTTGTATACAGCAGTGGAGGAAATCTGGAGTCATTATTGTAATAGTGGAGGTAGCGGGGCTGTGCGGAGCCACAGATTGTGGGAGGCGGGTGGGCCGACAAGCTCTTTTGCCTGAACCTGAGGCCCACTGAGACTGATTTAGCACAATGACTCACCTACTTAACAGGGGGTGGGGGGAGAGGGATGAGGGAAACATTACAGAATTGAAATTGCAGATGATAATGACCACACACACAGACACACATCCACACAAATGCAGACTAGATGGCATTCAGTCAGACTCAAAGGCAGACAGCCATCTGAAAACAAAGTCATCTGGCTGTGTACTGCTTCTCTCGATGCAATTACCATGATGTGATACCAGAGAAATATGTAAAAAGTAAATAAATAAATGAAAATAGACAACAAGAGTGCAGTTTGTATTATCTGCAAGACCAAAGTAAGGTGAGGAGGAACAACTCAAACATTCGGAATGACAAATTTAATAAGACCCTTGAAACAGCATCATCCTGCCGAGTATGTACAGTTTGAAGGCGGTAGGAAAGACAAAGAGGCTAAAACCAATGCTGGCCAGAGCTCAGAGCCAGCCACAAGCCAGCAGGCTCTCTCTTATTTCAGCATTGAAACACCTGAATCCATTACCAAAAAAAAAAAAAAAAAAAAATCAAAGAATTCATAGCACAGGATTTCTACAGGTTTGCTGTAGTCAAGGACAGAGGTTTGAGAAATTTGAAACATTACCTGGGCCCAAATACATTTAGAGATACATTTTTTTGCATGGAGTTACAAATGCAAAATGAATAAAGTGCAGATATATTGGTGTTTTACTTTTTACTTTGAACAAATTGATCAATTATTAGTTCAAGATATTGGTCAAATCTAAACATCTGTCCAATGTTAATAACTTCTTTTAAAGCAAGTATTTTTAAAGCAGTTATCTAATGATGCAATTTCAGTATAATCTTGTGTAACAGGGAGAAAATAAACACTGTATTTTAGGTGAATTTCACAGAATTACGCACTTATTCAATATGTAATGGTGTTTTGGAGCCCCATACTGGCATGTGGCGAACTGCAGACTGCAGGGTTTTGTTCCTCTCAAGCTGCCGTACCGCAGCAGACAGAGCTTCTAGCTTTTTGTCTCGCAATTCATTGACAATTTAATGATTAAAACATGTGTAAAGCAAAAAATAACCTTCACGTAGCAACTTTTATGAAGCCTTACGCTGTAAGACCACAGCAAAGTCAAAAGATGTTTTGTGCTGGTAAACAACCGTTGAGCACAACCAAGCAAACCTTCAGTAGCCTCTCTAAATGTTCCAACCCCAGTGCAATTGGACAACTGCTAAAAACCACTTTAGCACCTGAACTCAGTTTGTGGTTTACCATTATGTTAGGCTAATTATGTTTGTAAGGCATGTACAGTTATAGTTTGTATAAAAGACTTTATGGGTATTTTTCTTTTTGCTTCTCCATGTGGAGCTTAGCTAGGCTAGCTCGTCTATTTCTCGGTTTTGTCTTTGCTCTTGTCATCTTAGTAGGCTGTAAAGTCCTCTTCTCCTACTAAAAGAAAAATATATACTCATGCAGTTCAGCTGTGTACAATCTGCAGTCGTCACACCAGTGAAAGATGATATTTAAACATTCTCTTTGTTTTCAATAAAACGTGCAGAGAGATCCCAGCGTGTCTGAGAATGCTTATGTGTGCCAGTCCCTGATTCATTTGGGAGAAAAGCCCTTCCGTCACACTTGCATCCTTAGACTTACCCTATATTACAGTGTCACATAAAAACTTCCCAT
>JAVGWN010001406.1:0-12437 GCA_034552555.1 Semaprochilodus insignis | reverse complement strand
TATATATATATATATATATATATATATATATATATATATAATTGTTACTACGATCACTTTGTTCAGTGGGAATAAATGTTGTATTTCCACAATCATGGAGGCTGTGTAGAGACTCATATGTGAAGTATGTTTTCAGGTCCTGTCAGTAAAAGAAGTGTGAAATGAAGGGACTGGAAGAGGGTAATGAGGAAGGAGGACACCTCAGTGCAGTTAAATAAGACAAATGCTACATGGACTATGGTGTTCAGTACTGTGTACTGCAGTACATATTTAAGAAAAGTGCTCAACCTTACAATGAAATGCAATTACTGCTCTGCTGATCCAGACGCACAAGCACACATGCCTTAAAGACTTAAAGTGCCCTTCCTCAGTTTCACAGTGGCTAGCTGTGCACAGGTTTACATTTACATTTAAAACCAGAAATGGATTTTATTATAAACAGTGGGGGAAATGGATGGAGGGTGCCAGTTGGTGCACGGCTTTGACATGCAGTACATTAATGGTCAGTAGTGTTTTAGGATGCCATTGATTTAAGGCACTGTTTCTTTTTTATGGTCAGATAGACAGTATGTCAGTGGAGTCAGATGTAAGCATAAGCAAATAAGTTATACCTGAATTCAGCTGTAGGTATTTAACCACACCATTAGACAGACTATGAATTTGTTAAAAGCTTAACTTACCTCAACTACTTTCCCTAAAACCAAGGTCACAGACCTATTAAAAAACTGGCTGATTCCTACCTTATCACAGTGGTTAAAACTTTACTCTTGAACAGTTTAGGCCGGGGTTTAATGACAGTAATATATGGATGTGATTTAAGCATAAACGCGGTGAGCATTCTCAATTCAGTAGAGGTCTTGGGGTATTATATGAATGGTGTCATGAATCTGAGGCACATTAGGAGTTTCTGATAAATCCATCATTTGCACAAGCCCTGGGCTGACCACATCACCAGCCAAAATGGCCATCCACCATTATATCACACAAAAATGTAAGGAGCAAAGAAGAGGGATGCTTATGCAATGTCTGCACAGGGCACTTCTGAAGTCTATTACCTAACCATTATTATAAATGCAACAAAACTTTGTGCTTTTTAGGGATAAACAGCTAATGTTGCACGTGTTTTTTGGGGTAATATATTACTATGTACATGTTTGATAATGCCTCATTAGCTATAAGAATAACATTCAGGTCTGTGTGGAGCCCCCTGAATCCTGGCTTTGAGATACAGCGTTTTAAATCTCTATAGCATACTTGACAGAATAGTCCACACAAGGTCTGGAAGATAAAAGAGTTTGCAGCCAGTCTGGGATAAAAAGCAAGTGAGTGAGGTCACAGTTCGCTGCAATATATCTCCATTATAACATGATAAGAGGAACTTGAGGCAAGTACACATACATACGCCAGGGTGACTGCACGCACACATACACACGCACGCACACACAATATGAATTATAATCCCCCCATTGTTGGGACTCGTGTAGCAGAGTGCTGAAAGCTCCGATTCCCTTGTAGCTTAAATCCACAGGAACTTTAATTTCTGTATTGCAACAGTCAAGGCTAATCAAAACAGAAGTTTTTCTTCCACTCCCTCAGTCTCCTTCTCTTTCAGCAGTCCTTAACGCAGCCTTTCCAAAAGAAGCAGCTCTGTTTCTGTCTCAGGCAACAGTGGATCAGGTCTTTTGTTTGGTGTGTGATAAAAGAGAGCCAGTGTGAGGAGTAGCTTTAGAAGTCTATGTCCCAGCCAGAGTTGTCATCAGGAGGAGGGTCTTCATTATCCTCAGGAAAGCTGTCAAAGTTACTTGTATCTGTAGCTGATGTCACCTGGGGAGAAAACCATCAAATGAGCAGAATAAAGAACAGGTAATTTCATTCAGCAATAACAATCATCACGCAAAAATAAAATTATTAATAACTAATGAACAAATCACTCATCACTCATTGTGCTTTATCACCGGTGTGGCTGTCACTTTAAGTTGATTTAATATTACTTCTTGAATCTGGCTTTTGTTATTTGTGGCAAACAGTTAAGTAAGCTTGCTTTGCCTTTCTAACTAACTAACTAACTAACTAACCAATAAACAAATTAATAAATACATTTATTTATCGTCCAAATAACTGATCCTTGCTAAAATTCATTATTACATTTCAACCTCTAGTAACACTACAGCACCACTTCCAAAAAGCTGGATTCCAAATAGATCACTCAATGCAATTTTAAGACCTTGCCAATAAGACACAAGCACTGGACATTCCCAGAATATATGTATGTGATCAGCCATCTGTGCACCGCATTGTCTACAGCACTGTCCGTTGTGGCTTCCTTTGTCCACCAGAGCCCTTCTTTTAGAAGTATAAAAAAAACCTAACCAGACATTTCCAATTAAATTCTCTTAAAAGTCTTGAGTGTGATGTATAGACTATCCATCTACAGTAGCCATCCCAGTCTTCATCTGAAATCGCTATACCAGATTCATTTTTCCCATGAAAGCTTGATATATGCAGTGGATTGTCTCTTGGTTACCTGGATACTCCTGTATATACTTGAGATCAATTTCCTGTTAACTCTCAGTTTATAGATATTGATGAACACTCAAATCAAGTTATTTTTCGGTATACTGATCTTTTTTAATTCTTTGTTAAAGTAACTTCTAATCTGTAAGTATCTATAGAAATCTTGCTTATCTAAGTGAAAATCTTCAGCCAGGCAAGTATAAGATTTAAACGCCCCCTCTGTAACCATTGTACAATAGGCTGTTATTCCTTTCCTTGTCCATTGTTTAAATCCTACATCTAATCCAGCTGGTTCAAACTGTTGATCATATCCAACCCAGTCATATTTTTCATTTCATAATGCAAAATGTTTTCAATGGGTGACAGGTCTGGACTGCAGGCAAGCCAGTTTAACACCCTGACTCTTTCACTATGGAGCCATGCCGTTGTAATACGTGCAGAATGAGGTTTGGCACTGCCTTACTGAAATAAGCAAAACCTTTCCTGAAAAAGACATTATCTGATTGGCAGCATATGTTGCTTCAAAACCCTATATATATCATTCAGCAGTCACGGTGCCTTCAGAGATCTGACTAATGCACCCCCATACCATCATGAATGCTGACCTTTGAACTGTGCACTGATAAGCTGGAGGACATGGCATCCATGACTTCCAAAAGAATTTCAAATGTTGATTTGTTGGACCGCAGGTCACTTTTCCACTTTGCCTCAGTATATCTTAAATGAGCTTGGGCACAAAGCATGTGGTGGCCTTTCTACATTCTTTTTTTCTATATCCTTTTCCTTTCTAGATGTGTTTTTCTTTGCAAGGTCGAGTTTTAACTTGCGTTTATGGATGCAGCGAGGAACTGTGTTCACAGACAATGGTTTTCTGAAGTGCTCCCGAGTCTGTGCAGTGACATCTACTACAGAACTGTGTCTGTTTTTAATGCAGTGCCGCCTGAGGGATGATATAATTTAATGATACCACGTATCAAGTTCTTTGCTGTTTTATGTTAAGAAATGTTATTCTCTCTGGATGCATTACACAACTTCACCAGTCGTTTGATGCCCCTTTGACAGTACTTTGTTTCCGAAGAAATCTCCTCCATCCAGTTTAAAAATTCAGTGAAAACCCTGTCTGCTACTGCCAAACGGCTAACACTGAGGCAATGATCAAAACTGAATTCTATCAGAAACCTGTGAGATGAGCTAATGAACAGTCCAAAAAGCGTGGGACTGATGGGTATAGACATTTTCTGCATCTAATTCTTCCAGATCTCTTGAGTGTTCTGCCATCTTGTCCTACCATCACCATAGATTTGAGATGCATTGTTTTAGGAGAAAATAGCATTAAAGATGAAAGATTCCTCTGACAATGGTAACACAATAAGACAACAGAATTTCTTCTGGTGCTCATCATAGAAAACAAATAATGAACAATAAGTGAATTTTATCCAGTGTTATTTCCTAATGATAAATGAGAGTGTCAATGATTCAGAAGGGCACTGTAAGTAAAAATAAAAAAAAGATAAAATCCAGGTATTGATCAATTTTGTGCCTGCCTAATGCGTCTTTAAATATTAGTACACACAGCGTATTTTATGAAATCAGACACTTTTTGGTTGAACAAGTAGCATAAATCTGCAATTTTTACATATCACATCTGCGTACACTTACATTAGGGATGATGGGAGGTGCCAGTGTCCCCTTCCGTAAGCCCTCCCAGTTAAAGCCTTCAAACCATCTGCACAGAGCACATTCTATGAAGAGCTGTACCAATTTGAGCATTATTCATTTCAGAAATTGTCAAATCAATTATGTCAGCTAGTTTGCATCATGTAAAACCCAATTCTACTCACTTGTGCTTTTGAATATCCTTGACACCATTTTTCAAGTTTCCTAGTCTTTCAGAAGGAGTGTCCCTTAAACGACACAGAAATCACTGTCATTAAAACACTAAAAGCTATTTTAACAGCCAAGAAGTGTTATTTGCATGTTCATTTTGACGTACCTGCATAGCTTTTTAATGAGATTGGCAGCATTTTTGGTAATTTTCTTTGGAAATTCGATCATGTCGATACCTCTCAGGATGATGTTGTAAGTCTTCATGGGGTCAGGGCCTGAGAAAGGAGGACTGAAACATATTGGGGGTTAGAGACATGCTCTGTTTCATTTTAGATATTTAGACATTTAGATATTTAGAGGCTTGGACTGACTTGACTACTGTATCAGGAATCGGCTACATTTATCATGATGGCTATCAATTTAGACGATCTGCAGTTTTAAGATGCAGGAAAGCATACACGTCTCATGATCAGTGTTTTCTTTTAATATGGCGTCTCATATCAGTCCTGATGTGTCAACTGGCTTCACAATATTTTACAGCAGTGTGAGGCAGCTCCTCTATTTCTTATTGTGCTTGTGTAACGCTGTGCTACAACCTTCTACATACAAAACATCTTCCCTTGCAAAACATAAACTTTGGCTTAACTGACAAAGGTAGCAGTTTATTTTCTCTAATTTAAGCAGGTTTGCTTGCCTGCCACTATGTGCCACAACTATTGTCAATCAGTGATCACTAGGGGGCCCTGTCGGATGACTGCATACTGCAAACGATCTCACAAACCTAAAAGACAGTCTTAAAAAACTCACAATTTACCACCTTATGTATTTAGTATCCTAGTTGTACACACCTCCCGGTCAGCAGTTCATACATGAGGATGCCGAGGGACCAGTAGTCAGCCGAGATATCATGACCTTTGTTAAGAATGATCTCTGGGGCCACGTACTCTGGTGTTCCACAGAAAGTCCACGTCTTCTTTCCAAATCCAATCTTTTTAGCAAAGCCAAAGTCCACCTAAATACATCAAACAGGCTTTTAGGAGATATTGCAGTACCTTTAATTGTCTGATTTCATGAATTTACAACATGCTATTGAATGAAATCAAACATTTACCAGCTTGGCATAGCCCCTGTGGTCCAGTATCAGGTTCTCTGGTTTGAGGTCTCTGTATATGATACCTTTGGAATGCAGATAGGCAAAAGCCTCCACTACACATGCTGTGTAGAATCGTGTAGTGGAATCATCAAATGAACCTCTGTATTAGACCAAAAACAAAATCTTTACTCAGTAAACAGTATGTAAGGAAGTAAAGTGTGTCTTAATAAGTATGTAGTATGTAGTGCTGACCTGTCTCTCAGGATGGTCCAAAGTTCTCCTCCCAGACAAGCCTCCATAAGCATGTACAGGTATTTGCTGTCTTTAAATGTCCTATACAGTCTGAGGAAATATTAAAGAAATATTAATACACACAAAATAAAAAAACACACAATACACACAAAATTAACCTAAAACAATACAATACAGTCAAAATAGTCCAAAAAGTCAAAACAGTACAATATACTACTACTACTATTAATATATATTAACATTTTTAGTTTTCTCTATAATTTTAGTCCAGCAGTCGTAGCGCTGAACAATCTGTACATTCTGGAAGCGTAAGTTATTGTAGTGATCAATATGTGCGAGTGGTGAAATTTTGGAATTATTGTGGTTTATCAGTGTATCAGTACAGCTGTCTGACTACCTCACAATGAAGTCTGAGTGAGCTTCCTGCATGATGAGTTTCTCTGAGCGAATGTGCTCCTGTTGTCTGGTGTCCACAATGTGGCGCTTCTTCAGGATCTTCATGGCAAATGTCTTATACTCATCACTCTTTAGTTGCACCTGGTGTTACAACACAGGGAAAAAAATGTCTCCTAAATTCAGCTGATACAGGCTAGGTTTTTCCACAACACCAGCAAGCTTCATGACTAAACTCATTCAACATTACATCTCTTCACTTTGCATCACCCATACACAATTAAAAACTCAAACACGCATGCTTTTGTTTAGTATTGTTAAGTGCAGATTAGATTAAGTGGGGAAAAATCATATTATAATATACCAACTCAACACGTCCAAATCCTCCAACCCCGAGAGTGTCAATGATGTTGAAGTCCGACAGGTGTAGGTTGGAGAAGAAAGCGTTCTCTGCCTCGTACCTGGACAGCAGCAAGTGGAGAAATGGAAAGCGTTTAGAGGAATGCAGACTGAAGGTAAGGGTTGTTGGAGAAATGGAGGGGAAAAAAATCCTCTCTTTATACTGAAAGGTCATAAACCAAACTCTCATTTCTTCTCTTTACAGGAACGAATACCCTATGGCCTGATGGTATATGGTAAAGCCTGATAAATGATATGCTCTGCTTTCTCTTCATTGAGCTGAGAGCAGTGTTCTCCTCCCTAATGTTACATCCACTATCCAAGGTATATTTTTAGGAAGAGTACCCGCTTACAGCTCTTCCAGTTGATACTGCTTTTACACTTCAGTCTGAGAGCTATAAAAACACTGTCACGAGCGTTGTATTTCAGCTTTCACCTTCAGCAAAGCAACTTCATATTAACAATGTGCTGATGGTGAACTAGGATTGTTCCTTCTTCTTCATATGTGAATAACTAGGATGAAATGGAGTGAATGACTGTAAAGCTGAGGTCTTACTCTGAAGCTGGCTAAAGTAATGTTATCATTGTGTATGCTTTGTTTCAACTGAAACGCACTGATGCGGACAACAGAATAATACTTTCGAACTGTTTCAGAACAAATCCATTCCTTTTTAAGGCATTTCAAAAGCGTGATGAAACTGTGTGCTTGATTAGAACCTTCTTCATTCTCTGAGGTCTCTCATGAGAAGAGAAAGTGCCAGCTCTCCAAATGGGTCTCAACACTAGTCACGTGAATGTGTGAGTAATAACATGTTTGTGTCTGTGCTTGGCTTGGCACATTGGTGCCCAGTGTCAAACAGAGGTTAGGATTTTCCATGCCCACTGCCAGGAGCCCTAATACACGGGAACACACACAAGCACATACTGTGTCCTCTGGATACTGTTTGATCCTTTCCCTCATAATCAGATCAATTATTAGCCTGACCGGATTAGTTTGGCTGATGAAGAAGGATGGTTTTTCTAGGTCAGAAGCATCAGTTTGAGTTTTGGCCTGCTGGAGCAGCTAATCTCCAAAAATAGACCACGGCATAAATAACCCTGGCAACGCGTGCGGGAAAGACACTTTAAGAATACAACACCATTATTGCAATAAATATCAAATGCACTCCTCCTCTTGGTCTGCAGATGGCAGAGAGCTCTGTCACAAAAGCAGTTAGAAAAAGGGGCTGGAAGGAATCGCAGTGTACTGAGGGCATCCGCAAGTATAACAAAGCAGACTGAAAAGCTCTTCGAATCAGTACAGTCAGAAAATCAAAACAATGTTCAGGCTCATCTACATAACATTATTCATCCTAGCTCAGCACTCAATGAGGGTGTCTGGTGAGGTGAGGGTTACAAAGTTAAATGAGTTCTACTTAAACGAGTTCAGAATAAGCCTACTCACAGCAGTAATTACACATAATACAGAAGGTGAACAGTAGATCTCATTCCGAGCTCTGTTTGCTGATATGAGATAATGGTTTTGCATAAAATGTTTTGCAGGTGCAAAATGTCACCTAGCGGGACTGCATTTGTTTAGAGAGCACAGTGCAGCCCAAGCTGTTGAGCTCCATAGCTGACAGGCAAAACTGCAACAAGGGTGTAGTATGGTTTTAATGCAATAGACAACAGATGAAGTGCAAGCAGGATGCAGCTCCAAACCTCCTACTGGCACACAAAATTAACTCCCTTTTCATGCCAGCTTCCTGTGGCAGTTGCCGCAGTCCAATTAAAGCTTTGGTGGGGGGAAAAAGTGAACTTTTCTTGCCTTATTAAAAGTATTAAAGCAAGAAAGGAACAAAGCCTTTATTGCCTGGTGACCAGTTTGTTTCACAAGGTGTCTGATCAGATGTTTGCCTTTGAACTGGATTCAGTCCAGAACAAACAAAAGAAAATATATACTTGACCACAAGGTGGTGACACTGAGCTTTGAATCCCACACCTTCTGAGAGACAGCGTCTCATAGCTAAACTATAAGTCTCCCGGACAGACGTTTTAAGAAGAGCACATACAAAAGAGAGAGACATGTATTCATTTAAGCATAGTAAAATACCAATAGCATTCTTAGGACATGATGGAGCATCAGACCAGGGCAGAAATACCATTACACAAAGAGCTCTGGACTAGAGGAGCTTCTATTATACTCCTCTTTCCAAATGCCTTTCTAGTCCCTATCAGCACGGTACAATGAGTTATGCTTCTATAGGTTTAGAAATGCATTTCTCCTGAACAGACGGCACCACCACAAATACTCGGTAACTCTAATAAAATCTATTAGTTATGTTTATATCTACATTCTATCTGAGATTGAAGTGAATCCAGCTAATATGTGATTTACTGCATATGTGAAATAATGCAAATGGCAGATCTTAGTTAAATATCTGATGCGTGTACATTAAGCTATATGTCTGAAAGGTTTCATGACATCATGAGTATGACATAATCCCTTAGGGCACATGTAGAGCTGATGTACTGTTAAGGAGTTGTGATCTCTCTCTCAGGACCCTGCGCTAGTATTAATGGCTACTATATCTGACTCCAGGGCTGAAAGTGCTCTCTAGTGTCCCAAGCCATGGGCTTTCTGCTGGACCACAGCTGTCTGACTGGAGCCATGTGCCCACAGGAAGCCAGAGCAGTGGCCCCTGAGACTTGTGCTTTCTACTACATCTGTCTCTCAGACAAACAACTGACACAGTTTATTGATTTAGAAAGTTCCCATATAGCTGATAAGACAAACGTCACATTGACTTGCAGGAGGATTTTGTAGTTTTCTCATTATTGACATGAAAGCATAAAATCATAAAATCAAAATGAAATGTACAGCTTCTTGTAGGGAATATACATATATTACTCAGCATATTAATTACATTATCTTGATACTGACTTAAAAGTGTGTGTGTGTGTGCGTGTGTACGATTTACAGGGGGGCATGGCATTGTGCATATCCCTCTGAGGCCAATTATAATCGGTTTGCTCTGTCAGTGTCGTGGCTTGAGACTAATTTCTTTGTGACATGTTCATCAAAATCAGAGTTTCACCATGCCATACCACACGGGGGTTGGAAAGTGTGTGACGGCTGAAGCAGAGTATTAATAACATTGACGAAGGAACAATCTGTGGGATGTAACAGCACACAGACCGCAGAGATGTTTTCATTATTTTATCAGCAAAGGGATTTACAATGCAGATGAGGGAGTGAGAGAAAAGAGTGGGAAAGTTTCTAGTTCTGCTTTGATCTGAGAGAAGGAACTTTTGAAAAGGGAGAGAAGCTGAGCCTCTTAGCTCTCTATCTGCTCCATTTTAATCATGGCGTCATTTCCAAGCCTAAGCTCAGTATTTATTGTGGCAACAGTAATCTCTCTTTGTGTGTGTGTATGTGTGTGTGTTTCTGGCTGTATGAATGTGCTGGGTGATAAGGTTTCTGAGGGTTCACATTACTCTCGCCTTTGCAGTCCTTCAGTTGAGCAAGGTTCACTTTCACATCACCTCAAACTGCTGGAGAGGTCACTCTCTCTCTCCTCATATTTCTCCTCATTAAAAACAATGTGTTGCTGGCTCGAAGGATGCTGACCTTCTCACTCTCTCTGATTTCTGAGCAACAGCAGAATAACCGCTCTTATATACCACTTTCTAAAGATGAAAATGAAAAGTGAATTTATAATCACCAAAAGACACTGCGCAATCATAACTAGAGTAACCCAAATTAACCAAGTAAAAGTAATAGTCTACTTACCTTTAACATGCAATGTGGGCATTAGTTCTGTAAATTGCTTTGGAAACACGCTACCAGTCAATAGTTTAGCTATTCAGCTATTCATAGAAGGTTTCCTTATTAACCTAATAAAAACAGATTGTGTTAAAACTAATAAGAGAAGATTGGAGACAGAATTACTTTGCTTTGGCCTCTGCATCTTCAGATCCTTTGCTGGACACATCCTCCAAACCTCCAATAAGGTGCTTATAAGATCTATAATAAATGCAAAATTGGGAAAATGCTAAATTTCAAACAAAGAAATTTGAGTCATGTCATTTTAACACTTTATATTCTGTAACAGTTTATCTGATGAGCAGAATTAATTTGTAACTAAATTTTAAAGTGTTACATGAAGAAAGCAACAAAAGTACTTGTACATACTTTGCCAGAATGTACAATTCAAATGAGTCCTTTCAGGGCCCATGCGCTTGAATTAATTCTTGGACAATAAGAATATTCTTATGTGTTGCTTCTGCTGGTGTAAATGTTGGTGTAAATGATATAACCCTTTCTGTAATTTTAACAACCCAGACAGAGAGACAGGGAAGAGAGAGAAAGTAAGGGAGAGTGTTCCAGTTGATTGGTATGACTGAATGACTGGGAGCAATGGTAGTAATGCTAGAGATGTACTTTGGTTGATGTGTTTATAACTAGGATGGCAGCTCTGGTACCGCAATTTAATCTCCTCCTGTAAATATTTAAATACTCTCTTACTCGTTCTCTCTCGCTCTGTCTTTCTCTCTCTAATCCTTTATAGGGGAATGGTAATATGCTTAAACAGAAATCTGAAACGAAAAAACACAAATATTCTTCACTCATCGTCAAAAAACAGTTGCACAAATAGCTGCACTCAGAAGGAATAAATTGAAAGGAATGAAGCTTGGTGGGTAGGTTTGACATCGCGGGACGTGCAAATGATTCAAGTTTCATGTTCAGGCCGTGCATGTGACGTAAGCAAGGACGGGCCTTATCTCTGTATCTGACTGACCCAACAGCCAAGATTGTGGACATTCAGCGAGAAATTTTGCCCTTCCTGGGTTCACATCAACACCATGTCAACATCACCAAATACTGTAATAATGTCGTGCCAGACTGTCAAGAAGTGACTCAGAATGGCAGCAGGTCATCTTCAGTGATGAGACCTACTTTTGTCTTGGTGGAAATGACCAAGGAATCCGTGTATGGACGCAGCGTGGTCATCGCTAAGATGAACGGTTTGTTGTCACGCATCACATGTCCAGAAGGCCAGGTGTCACTCCACCTCCAACCCTACCGAAGAATCTGCAGGAACTGCATGAGAATAATCAAGCTGTATAGGATGGATTATTGTAGGACACCATTAGGAACCTCTACAACTCCATGCCGAGACGTCTGGCGTGTTGCATAAGCAAACATGGTGGACCGACACCATACTGAGAGACACTACTTCTGTATGTGCCCATATTGGCCATATCACTCTAAACTTATCATCATTTATTGTTCCTGGTAACTTGTATCTTCCTTCTGAACTGCACTGCAATCTGACACTTTCTTCTGGGTGCAGCTATATTTTTCTTTTGTTCATGCTAGACAAATTTTGGTAATCCACTAGGATATGGCTTTACCTGATCATTCAAAAGAACTAAACATTCAGCCAATAAAAGGGCCAAGTGCCACACAAGCACACACAAGAGTGCAAATCCCCACAGCCAAGGATGTAACCTGTCTGCAGTGCTGAATGACACATAATGGCACTTAAGCTATTTAGGTTGAGCTAGATTCATTGGCCTCTGGAAGGGAGCAGACAAAACACACCTTCAAATAGACAAACTTGCACATGCACACACATATAGTCATGCACACAAATAAATACAGCTGGTTTAAGCAGATGAATCACAGCTTGACATGCAATAGTCCTAGATTACTAGGAAACTACAAAAATAAAAAAAATGTAACAGTAGAAATGTGCCCAGAATTATCAGAGCTGTAGAAAATAGAAAATACAGCAACTACAAATTTTTGAAATATTCAATAAAACATCTAAAAATGCTTTAGAAGTGTGATAAATGATTTGGAGTATAATTTATATGATTTACTAGATTGCACTGTAAATCATAACAGTTTTAAGAACACAAATTGCTAATATAAAAAGTGATTCAAATATTATATTATATTATATTATATTAT
>JAVGWN010001405.1:0-12441 GCA_034552555.1 Semaprochilodus insignis | reverse complement strand
ATATAGGACACTCTGTAGTTGTACAGTTCCAGACTGTAGTCCATCTGTTTCTCTGTATACTGTATTACCCTGTTCTTCAATGGTCAGGACCCCCACAGGACCACCACAGAGCAGGTATTATATGGGTGGTGCTGGAGTATATAAACAGCTCTATGTCACTGCTGGACTGAGAACAGTCCACCAGCCAAAAACATCCAGCCTGTGGGCAGCGTCCTGTGACCGCTGATGAAGGACTAGAAGATGACTAACACAAACTGTAATAGCAATTCCCACAAACACACACGAACACAGAGCGTGTGTTTGTTATGGATACTATGGAGATCTGAGCTTCTTCACTTCTCCCATCTTACACACTGTCAACACACACACACAGGCTGAGCTCTCCTCTCACTTCACCTCGGCATCTCCACAGCATGAGCCAGTATCTCTGAACGCAGTCGTATCAGTTATGCTTGAGTTATACAAGTGAACACAGAACACAAACACAAACACTCAGAGGCTTAATAAGCCTTTTAGGAGGCAGATACGGGTCAATTAAGGGTTTGATTTAGCAGCAAACAAACTCCAGCAGGGAACAGAGGGAGAGATAAAAGCCAAAGATAAAAGAGTCCTTTTACCGTGCAAGTGGGCTGCAGAGACTATCCGACAGCACGGACGAAGGCGGAGCATGGTGGTCAGGGAAAATATGCTTATGAAATTACAAGAGGGGGACGGGGGGCGCATGGAAGGCAGCATACTTCTGGTGCAAAGCATGAACATAACTAATATTTGTAGATGTGGGAACCATCATCAAAATGGTTCTTACTTAAACATGTGCTCACAACACCCCTGCATGTTCTTCCTCTTTATTGTAGAACGTTGGCTAATTTACGGCACCACCGCAACATTATTGCTACTATTTCATTAGTCGTATTGTCAAGACAAGGTTTATTTGTATACCATAATTTACAACAGATGTTGTCACAAAGCAGCTTTACAGAGAATCCGGGTCCAAGCCCCCAATGCGCAGACCAAGAAAAAACTCCCGCAGAGCAAGAGGAAGAAACCTCGAGAGGAACCAAGACTCAAAAGGGGTACCCATCGTCCTCACATGCAGGCGAAGCTTCCACACAGCATAGGACAGGATAAAGTTCCATGGTGGGTAAAGTTGTTCCACTTCAGACCACGCAGGATGGGTTCTTGTTGCACCTTAGCTGTACAGGATGGGCAGTTGTTCCACTTCAGACCACACAGGATGCGCAGTTGTTCCACCTCAGGCTGCACAGGATGGGCAGTTGTTCCGCTTCAGACCACGCAGGATGGGATGTTGTTCCACTCCAGGCTGCACAGTATGGGCAGTTGTTCCGCTTCAGACCACACAGTGATGGGCAGCTGCTTTGCTTCAAACCACACAGGGTGGGCAGATGTTCTGTCTCAGAACGCACAGGATGGGCAGTTGTTCAGCATGACAGAGTGAGAAAGGAAAAAATCTGACTAAAACATAATATTGCAGTCACATCAAAACCTTGTATTTCCTGTATTTTCAGTTTCAAAACATACAATTCACTCTCTAGTCATATAGTCCATAAATGCAAACTAAAGTGCAAACAAAAAGTTTTGAATGAATGTTGGAGTTTATATACACCTCTGGGTCACTGCTGGACTGAGAATAGTCCACCAACCAAAAGCATCCAGCCTGTGGGCAGAGTCCTGTGACCGCTGATGAAGGACTAGAAGATGACTAACACAAACTGTAATAGCAATTCCCACAAACACACACGAACACAGAGCGTGTATTTGTTATGGATACTATGGAGATCTGAGCTTCTTCACTGCTCATGATTTTGGTTGCTTCTGTGTGTAAGTACCAAAACTACAAGCTTAATGAAGCACATGCACAACAAGGGGAGTCGGACTCGACCAGGAAGTAGAAACTTGGCAGAGCACCATGTTACAAGAATTACAAGCTAGAGTAATATTACAATATTTTATTACAGGAGGCTGAAGACTTTTTTGGCGTGCATGCAGCCTGTAACGGGAATGAAGCAGAATGGGCCAAAAGTCATCTGGAGAAACTATAGAACCCCGTGAGACAGGGACACAGGTAAAGTACAGTCTTGTAATCTCTCACAACACCAGCAGGAAAGAACTCACTGCTGCGGGGCTTGTTTTGTTTTCCCTTTAGCCACAAAACTGTCGAGTACAAGCCAGTCCGAGATTTACTCTTGTCCGGTCTCTTGCTCAGTCACTGTCTCTCTTTCTCTTCCTCACTTCCACTGACACCATTTTCTTTGATCTGAGGTTTTAAAGACTTTTTTTGAGCTGATCTCCTCTGGCATGATGTCCACGCTGGGAATACCGAGCTGGTTTCATCTTATAGCTAGATGAAGATCCATAGTTGCTGAAGATCCAAAGTTACAGGCGTTTCGGGCCTTTTATTTTGCCCCCTTTCTTTGCTTCCTGGTTATTTCCTCTTCCTGGTGCTGTTCGTCCTCCCCCCCTGCATTTGCCAATTAGTAAAATGGTTTCTCCCACATTCTCATTGGCCCAGGGCCTGCAAATGAGCCCACTATTCCTTTTTGAAGGGCGTTTCCCAGGTTCACAGCTGTTCCTCATTTGGTTTGTGTGTCGTGGCTGCTGGTAGTCCAAATTGTTTGAAGGCCACTAAGCTACTCTTTTATTCTAGTCTCTGTCATCTATGTGACTGGAGGTGATGGTCCTTGTCTTGGGTAAGTTTAATGGTTTAATTGGTTTAGTTGGTTTTTGGCTCTGGTGTAGATTAGTTGGCCTGCAGTATCTTGTGTGGTAAACCCAGGTACTTGGCAGGTAAAGTACCTGTGTTTTTGTGGTCAGTGTTCATGGGACTTCTATGTTATGTAAGACCACTAATAAATGTTAACCTAATTTAGTTTTGGGCCTAAACCTCCAAGCTAGCTGCTGTTTTTGTCTTGGTTTGTGTTTTTTGTATTGGTCAGTTACCTTTTTGAAGTGTGTTTTGTGGTAGTTTATTGTGGCTAGCTGACACTGACTCTCGGCTAGAGACTTTAGGGATTTGGGTGGTAATGGTAGAAAGGTAACTAGTCTAGTGTTGTTGTTGTTGTTGTTGTTGTTGTTTATCTGGGTGTGCTCAAAATTGTGTTCAACCTTGGTTTGTAGTTTTTGGCATGGGTGTAAGTAAATCGATTCCTTTTTCTTCCCTTTCTCTGTCCCCGGGTTCCCCAGAGTGATTAGTTTGGGCTGTGGAGGTCTTTCTATTGGAGCTGCCCATCCCTTACTTTGTATTGGACTTTTGGTGGCTATTTGTTGGAGATATGGAGGAACAGATGTTCCTTGTTGTTCAATTGTTGAATAAATTGTGTCTTGGAAACTTGTCTGCCTCCCTCATCAGACGTGAACCTTTTGTGTAGCAGTTGGGTTATAATGTAAAGCTGGAAGTAACCACCTGCATGTGGTTACATTGGTGTACTCCTCAAAATGGTTTTGAAGCTGTTATGTAAAGCTGTTGCATGTTGCTTTAATGTCATGCTGTGACTATATACTTGACCACACTCAACCAACTTGACTGTGAATCAATGATCACACGGTAATGGGGGCGGGGGGGGGTTAAAAAAACATGCTTTAACTTTCATTAGTGATATAAATATCATTGTACTAACACTGCAACATATTGCTTCTTGGATTAATGTGATGTCAAAGTGGTTCTAAAAAAAAAACAAAAAAAAAAACATGCACACATACCAGGGGGTATCACAGTATATTGGTGGCAGTTTTCATAGTGGTGTGCTGTGTGCAAGGCTACATGCCCCCGTTTGTCATGCAAGAGGTGCAGAAAGATGCAACATGCAGTAGCTAATACATACCTAATGGCATGCCATACCTCCACGTACCAATTACAGCTGTGACTGGATTTGGTATGTACTGGACAAGTTTCTGGATGTAGGCCACATCAATGTTCAGGCACTCTTGCATCAAAGAATTGCGCAGTTGATCCAGATTTGGTAGATGCCTTTGCTGGCAGTTTACTGGGCATTCCAGGTACTCCCACAGACTTCCAAGAGGATTTTTATCTGGGGATTTTGGGGGGCCAGTCCAGATGTGTGAATGTTCATCATGCCAATCAGTCACATTTGCAGCTCTGTGAACGTGTGGAACTGTCATCTTGGAATACCAGGATAGGAAAGTTCTGTTCCTCTGTAAGATGATGATGATGATGATGATGATGAGCTAAGAGCAAAACATGGATGTCCAGCAGCTCAGTGTAGGCACTGTGGTTCACGTTTACTGTCACCTCAACCAAAGAACCAATTAAAACACCCCCAGAACATCACAGGAGGGGGTTCAGTTTTGTCCAGGGTGCTTGCTTTATGATGAAAGAAAAAAAAACTTGTGCCATGGAAGAGATGTGTGCCATGGACATCTAGAGCTGTAAAAGGTTAATTAGCATCCATCCACTGTGGCATGCTGTCCATTGGTTTAGTCAAAATCTGCAGGAACTGTGTGACAATATTCAAGCTGCATGGGATGGATTCACAGGGGACCATTAGGAACCTTTACGACTCCATGCCGAGATGTCTGGGATGTTGGGTTAGCAAACGTGGGGGCCAGATGGCATACTGAGACCCTACTTTTGAATGTGTAGCTCAAATATTGTCCATATCTGTCTGAATTGATCACTTATTGTTCCTGGTAACCTTTATCTTCCTTCCCAAAAGAACTGTAATCCCACACCTCCTTCTGGGTGCAGCTATCATTTTGCATGTAGGGAGAGAACACTATATTGTAATATTTTTAAGTGTGTGTATATATTTTAAACTTGGAGGTCTGTAATATTTGGGGATTTGGAGATCTCCCTTTGGTGGATATAACGTTTTTAAACAGTGCAGCTACAAGTATTTAGTTTTCTATGAAATGGCCCCTTTAAGAAAACAGTATTTGAACAAAGGTCTGATCTCTACTGTCAGACTTTATATAAAACCAGTCTGGAAAACTGCAGCTCTTGCTGTCGCCTTGCGACTCCACAACAGAATTCAATTCTAGGTAAAAATAAAATCCTCATTTTTCAGTAAAAGCTTTGCTGAGTGTTATAACACACTTTTATTATATCACATTAGCACATACAGAGACATATTTAAAGCCATCATGTTACAACATTACCTAAATAAAAGTGGACATGAAAAGTTGTGGCTCCCAAGGTGGTTTCAGTTTGGTTGAACAGGACCGTATGCCTCTTAACTGTTGACTTCCTGTACCCCTGTTCCTTCTGGGTGCAGCTATTCTTTCGATGACCCATCATCCATACTGGCTAAAAAAATGGAAACTAGGCTGCCTATACTGAATTCATTGTTTTTGTGAGGTCATGCTTACACCCATTACTCTCTTATGACAGTTTAGCCACGCCCACTCACCTTGAAGTTATAAGGGAGGTTTCAGCCCTCACTGCTTTATCAGTGAGGTAGCATACAGGGCAGCCAATAAGAGCAGAGCCAATTTGTCTAATAACATTCTTAAAGACCCACAGCCTGTTTAATCCAAAAGCATTCATGCAAAATGAATTAAATCATCATATCATATATGTGGACCTCATATGTAGACCATCATAAGTGGAAAATAGTGAAACACAATACAAAATATATATAATACAGGCATTTTAATGTCTGCTAATGAAAGCTGCTAATGAAATTCTGGCTATGCCGCTGACCCACACACCAAGCCAATAGAAGATAGGAAATTTTTTTATAATAAAGACTGACAGAAAACTAGATGCAGATTAAGGAAACGGTGTAATTGCTGTAATCAGTAATAGGGTATTAAATTTTAGTCTTCATCTTAATTGCACACACTAAATACAATATTTTGTCCTCTACCTAATCACTGCTTAATTTGACCTCTAATTAACAATGTAACTTTCACAGTGTATTGTTTAATTGACTTTAATTTAATCATTTTAGTGTGTATTGAACAAGAAATTGAACGTGTTGTCAGCGGTTTAATAGGCCCTTCAACTTCTATCTCATTGTCGAATGGTGCTCTGTCTTTCTCTGCCTGCATTCTTCAGCAGGCGCTGGGTGTTTAAAGGAGCATGTGACACTGATTAGATGAGCTTATTCCTAATTAAGTGTGTGTGTGTGCACTGTGAACAGTCATGTCAATAGAGGTAAAATATCTGGGATGTAGGCAAAT
Organism: Semaprochilodus insignis; assembly: GCA_034552555.1. NCBI lineage: Eukaryota > Metazoa > Chordata > Actinopteri > Characiformes > Prochilodontidae > Semaprochilodus > Semaprochilodus insignis. The sequence continues at coordinate 6,282 of JAVGWN010001405.1, read as the reverse complement.
AGCTCCACATGAGAGAAACATCTGGAGTTGCTGGTTCTACATGTTTACTTCTTTCCTGTAGCTGAGAAAGGAAATTAAATTAATAGATTTATTGCTCAAAAATAAATGAATGTATTCATGTTTACGAGCGCTGTGCTGGTGCTAAAAGAGAAGCATGTTTTATGTAGGGGTGCCTGACTCTGGGGTCGAGTCCAAGTCTGGATTCCTGACACTGGAATCAATCAACTCTTCAACTCCACTTTATTTTAACCAAGCTGTGGTGGACAAAGTATACTCTGGAATGTTGGGTCTGTTGGTGTGCATTATATACAGCTTTCTGATCAGAATTTTCCCATTAAAAATGAATGGGACGGAAAAGTGCATGCCCATTTACTGACCTTCTGCTTACAGCAGACCCCTGAGCACAAATTCAATGTTAGTTCAACTCCATGCCGAGACGTCTGGGATGTTGGGTTAGCAAACACGGTGGCCCAATGCTATACTGAGAGACACTACTTCTGTATGTGTAGCTCAATTAATATTGATCATCATTTATTGATCCTGGTAACCTTTATCTTCCTTCCTAACAGCATTGCAATCACGCACCTCCTTCTGGGTGCAGCTATTACTTTGATTGTATGTATGTAGGGAGAGAACATATTTAATACATATATATTTAATATATATATATTAAACTTTGGGGTCTGTAACATTTGGGATTTGGAGATCTGTCTTTGGTGGATATAACGTTTTTAAATAGTGCAGCTACAAGTATTTAGTTTTCTATGAAATGGCCCCTTAAGAAAACACAGTAATTGAACAAAAGTCAGATCTCTACTGTCAGACTTTAAATAAAACCAGTCGGCAACCGGCAGCTCTTGCTGTCCCCCCGTGCGACTCCACGGCAGAATTCGATTTTAGGTGAAAATAAAATCCTCATTTTTCAGTAAAAGTTTTGCTGAGTGTTCTAACATGCATTTTTATTATATTATCACATTAGCACATACAGAGACATATTTAAAGCCATGATGTTACAAAGTTACCTAAATAAATGTGGACATGACATGTTGTGGCTTTGAATTATTTGAATTCTTTGTTCCATTCCTCTAATCAATATATATTGTGGCCCTAATCATGAAGATGCAGAGCTTCGCAGGACATGGTAAACATGATTTTACAGCCTGATCATGAAACCTACACTCGACTCTAATGGGCATTTCGGCTCTTAATCATTCGGCAGGAGTCAATGCCAACTCCAATCAGTTCCTCTGGAATCGACTCCCCATCAATAGCTGTATGTTATCTTATTAGACACCATTCAAACTGTCCTTTATTTTCCTTCAGGGACGTTGATAAAATATACAGTCACGTGCAAAATTCTGAACAGATTGCGAGTTAATCTTGTTGATTTTCGAAGTGAAAATATGTTAACATATCATCTACTGTCACGCCTGCTGGCTCTCTCAACCCCGATCTCCCGGACTCCATTTCCCATAACCCACCACCCGATGACGTCACTTTCACATGTCCCCCATCTCCCAATCCCGTTCCGGTTTCTAGATCCGAGTCTCCTGAGTATTGATCACACCTGTTGTTAATTTAGTCTGTTTGTATATGTACTCCTCTCTCCCACTGACCCACTGCGAAGTATTGCTGCTCTGTGTGTACCGCGCGGTTCTCTCTGTGATTACTCGTCTGCGACTCTGGTTTTGACTTTATTCTGATTCTCTGATTTACTCTTTTGTCTTTGCTCTTTTGGTGCTGTTGCTGTTCTGATTGTTTGCCTGGTTTTGACGTCCGCTTGTTTCTTGACTTGTTTTTTGTAATGTCCACATTGCTCTTGTTGCTGCTGTGGTTGATTACAAACCTGTTAAATAAACCTCGCCCTGATTTTACCTCAGCGCTCGTCACAATCTGTTTGTCCATCAACACATCCACAGAGAACCATGCTAAATATGCATATGTGTGCGTGTGCGTGTGTGTGTGTGTGAATCCAGCAGATATTGTCATTGTGCAAATAAAAAAAATAATAAATAAATGGACTAGTGGTGGTCAAACATTTGCATACTAATTGAGTTATGGAATAACTTTTGGGTGTGCAGGAAGTAGGTGGGGTTTGCAAAGCCATTTCATAAGAACTCAAGTTGACCTGAAGATCTGGTTATGGGTATGAATGGATTCCGATGGATGGACAGTTTTTGTTGGACTGTAGCCGTGTTCTTTTCAGCTGCAGTGTATTTTTTGATGTAAAGATTAGCTTGCAGTCAGACTTCACCCAGTGAGCACCCAACAACTATGTGAAGACAGCTATGTGGCTCATAATCAGAGAACTGCATCCCTTCACCTCAGACCCCAAGTGTTTCTCTAATTTTATGTGCCGTTAAATGCTAAGGATCGGGTTGGAATTGACGCAGAGCAACATCATGTAATATGTCTGCTGGTTATATGGTCGAAAGCATCTTTTCCATTGTGCTGACTAACGTTGCTGCATTCCCCACCACCACCACCCCCCTTCCTTCCAGATCCTCAGTCCTGGGGCCACCCCAGTTAAAAGCAGGATCGGGTCTTCTAGCTACAGGCAGAAGCTGCCCAGAACTCCGGCCTAAGTTCTCAGAGTTCTCCCCCTCCGTTCCTCAATCAGTTCTCCCCCCATCCCTCAATCAGTTTTCCCCCTCATACTACCGGCCCATGGTGAAGGCATGCTCTGAACTCTTAGACTGTGTTTTGCTGGGAATTTGTCTCTGTATTCTCCGCAAGCGTTTCTATTGTGTTTAAATCCTTCATTGAGCCATTTGCACACAGTATTTTGATATCAAGCAGGCTGCAGTAGCACTGTCAGAAGTGCTGTCATCTCGGCACGGCTGACTTTGAGGAGAGGTGTGAATGGTTTTTCACAGCTGGGTGTTCTCACCCCTCCCGCTTCACCCATCCCGCGTCGCCCCTCCTGCTTCAACCCTCATTGATCACTAGAATCTCAACACAGAGAGCCAGCATGACCTGGATAATCTGATAACTGGGATATAATAATCTGAGTTACTGGGAGTAGTAGAGTATTGATTATAGACCAGTACAATGGCCACTAGGGGGCCAGCAGGAGAAGAATGAAGAGCTGTTACATGGTGGACAATGTTTCAAATCCAGTATGTTTACATGTAGGAATTTCAGGAGCTCGGATTCCAGTTAACTTCTAGTTTTACTTCTGGATTAATTACAGCAGATGACGTGACCTTATGTCTTATTTCAGAGTTCCAAGGATGAATGCTAAAGTGGCTGACTATCAGCATAGAGTGCCCAGATGTCCCCTTTTACTGGGGACAGTCCTCGTTTTTGGTGAGCGGTTTCTGGCAATGTCCCGGTTTCATCTGTGAATTAAAAGCAAGTCCTACAAGACACCTGGCAGCAAAGCGGAATCTGTTTTGGCCAACAGAGGACACTGCTGTTATCTACTAAGCTCTGCTGCCACTTGGTCATGAAAGAAAATAGCCTCAACCTACATAATATCCCCTGTTAATAGTCAGCCCACCTTTGCAGAGAGCAGTGGCCATGCCAATCCTTCATTTATTTGGTCTCCCACCTTAAAGTGATACAATCACACACACCCCACTTTAGTTCAACGTCTCTTCTGGGTCTTTTCAGGTTCTCATTTTCACCCCCCTCTTACCCCTCCTTAAACTCCTCTTCCTCACCTTCTCCTACTATATATAAGATTCCCCAAAAACACCTCTTGTCAGGCTGGATGGAACTGACAGCCTAAGCCCGGTGCCCCTGCATGCACGTGAAAAGACTGCTGCAGACTAGACTTATCTGAACTGGACTAGACTGCTGATAGATCGAGCTGTGCCCATACATCTCTATATGTGCAAATAAACTCAAGACGGCGCTGAATCTCCTGACTCCTGAATCTTCCTGAAGACCCGTGCAGTCACCTAGTTTTAGAGAATGCTGCTATGTAAAACTAGTAAACCAAAGGAAATAACCAAGAGTTGAACCAAGTGTCCTTAATATTAACCATGCCACTTCCACTTCTGTCGTTTGAGCATTGGCCTTGTGGGCTACTGCATCCAAAATGAGTTCAAACTCGAATCAGTTCCCACTCTAATTTAAACCTTTTATGAAGTAACGTAAGGAAGCTAAATTCTACCAGTGGTCAGAGTGTCCAAATACTCTTTGAGGTCACTGTACGTCCTACAATGCCACAAACCACGTGGACAAGTCTATTCAAGTGTACTTAACAACTTAATGTGGTTTGAGGCAAACGTGTAATGTAGGCCTGCAGTTTGCACACTGCAAACATTGGCATTTTGCCAAGTAGACTTCTTATATCTAGTTGATAAAGCCTAAAATTCTTATTCTAAGCTAATTTTAAGATGATTTAACTCATTTCCAGTTTTCACTTGTTTTACGTTTATTTTAGTAAGTCAAATTTAGTAAGTCCCACTATATTAGCAGAAAAATTGACTTCTTTTAAGAAACATGCTTGAGCCTTCAGTCTCAAGTCCGAGCCAAGTCATGAAGTAGAATTATCCTGGATCTATAGATATTTCTTATTAGATGGATTCTCATTTTAAGACTGTTGCAAGCTAGTTTTAAGGTTATTACTCTTATTTCCAGGCATTTTTATCTGATTTAAGTGACTTTAGTAAGCCAAATTTTCTTACTGTACTGGCAGGTAGTTTGGCTTGTATTCAAACATGTTTCTTAAAATAAGCAAAATGATCTGCCATACATAGTGAGGATAAAATGATCCTTACTAAAATCACCTAAATCTTAGTACAAAACATCTAGAAATAAGTTAAATAATCTTAGAAGTAGCTACAACAATCTCAAAATGTAAATTATAAGAAGATGACTAGATGTAGGATAATATAATCTAAAAAATAAAATGTTGGGTTTAATTAATGTTGGTGGCGCACAACTGTGTTAGGTAGATTTTAATATACTTGATTGAGGTAGACATAACGGATTCAAGTATGTCAGTCCAGGTTATTTTCATGTATTACCCAGAAATGAAATATTGGATTTAATTAAAATGTTATGTCAAGTGGTTCTATGCAGCAGTGTTAAATAGCTTTTAAGATGCTATTTTGAGAAATATGTGCATATATAGTTTTAAATAACTGAACAGATCATATATTAATCATATGTTCCATTAATTAAAGTAGGAAAAGTTGGGTTTTGATTAGATGTACATAATCTTGTTAAGTTACTATTAGGCTGCTGAGCTGTCATAGAGCTACGCTCAGCAGTAGGATACATGGTCACTTGCATTTTAAGCCAACAGCAATGTGCCTATAGGCAGTTGGAACTGTGAAACATGAAGAAGCACCACCAATGGACGAAGGCAGGCCAGGGGACAGACAACACAAAGACGGTGAGTGAAGAAAGTAAAACTAGATGCAAATAGATGGTGCCAAGAGCCAATAGGAAAGATGTTGAGATTTACTTCACAAGATTACATCAAGCAAACAAACACTCAAAGTAATTCTGACAATTCAATGCCTTCCATTGAAACAATACATGTGACATAGTTTCACTGACTTACATAATATTGGTAAGTAAAGTCAACAAAACAAAACTAACATCATTAAAACCCAACATCAGAGCCATTTCATTTCTTACAGGGTAGAATAACAAGTACATTCCTGGAAATAAGTTAAATAACCTTAAAATTAGCTTACAACAATCCTAAAATGACAATTTTAAGATATAGAAACTAGATTTAAAAGAAAAAATACTTGCACAATGCTGCTTTTAGCAATGTTTAAACTGTTGGGGTCAAAGTTCTGCCACTTGTTAGCTACACTAACCTCGTAACTAACGCACAACTACAACAGCAAACTAACTATTTCTGGGGTAGGAATAAAACTGGACGTTTTCACCAAACTGAGGTTTGAACCTTCACTAATGTCAGCATCTATCTGTAAGAAGCAGACATCAGAGCCAGCAGAGCCTTTTTTCAGAGTATCACATTCTCGTGTTCCATTTCATGAAAATGTTTTCCAGGCATCGCAAATAGGGTTAGTGGTGCAATTTCTCCTCGACTGATTTCAGCGAAACAGCATTTCTCTTCTCTCGGTAAACGTGCTGATGAGCATCATTAAATGAGTGCTATGTCTTTACATTTAGAAGCAGCAGAATAGCCAATTTCATCTAGCCATGCCATTTCACTCTCCACTGCCCATGAGTCAATTTCATTCTTTGAAACAATTACTTTGAATAGGTGTCTCTCTCTCTCTCTCTCTCTCTGTCTGTCTGTCTCTCTCTCTCTCTCTCTCTCTCTCTCTCTCTCTCTCTCTCTCTCTC
>JAVGWN010001404.1:0-12442 GCA_034552555.1 Semaprochilodus insignis | reverse complement strand
ATAACCATTATAACGGTGTTTTATGGCCATTTTCTTCATAACGCGCGTATGTAACAGGGAGGTTGAGGCAGGCTGCAAGTGCAGAGTGGTTTTATTAGGGGTTGTCCAGGAATCAGTATCAGAACACAGGCAGGCATCCTCAGAGACATATCCATATACACAAAAACCCAGAAACCAAAGCAAGGGTCAAAACCATGGAAACCAACACGAACACAGCAAGATACAAGACTCTGGCTCAGAACTGTGGTGGGAACACAGAGACTTGGCAAACAGGCTGAGCAAACAATGGGGTATAAATGGCAGTCCTAATGAGCCCTAGATCAGCTGCAGGTGTGAGAGTGGGTGGAGCCAGGGTGGAGCAGGAAAGGCTGTGTAGAGTAAAAACTCTAGTAATATGCTGAGGTCTCGGTCACTACCTAGCGAAATTTCCTGTTCCACCTTAAATGGTGCAGCAGTTACGTTCTGGTTGAGGTTGCTGCACCATTTAAGGTGGAACGGGGAAACTCGATCATGAAGCTGGCGATTAAAAGGCTAAGCTCAGCTTCATATCACTGAAGAATTCTCGGTGGTGATAATAAATAATGGTCATCCGCCTCTTGAGGTCATATGATGGCCTAAATGTGTTTAAGCAGTGAGGAGCTGAACTTCACCCTCCTCTGCTGTCACTGCAGACCGGCAGGGTCGCCTACAGAGCACCGCTAGCAGTCTGTTAATGAAGTCATGTAGTTTTTTGTTTGTGCTCTTGTTTATTCTGTGACTCGTTAGACTGACTGATGCGTAAAACTGAAGTTGTGAATGAATCGCGAGCGCCTGTGCCTTTCGTCTGTTTACATAAAACTACAACGCTGATGACAACTGATGACGTATCCGGTTCTTGAAGGGTTGTCCCATTTCATAGGGGGAAGATTTCAACCACTACCCTTTATAACTCAGCTTCAAGGGGGAGGGTTACACTCGAAAACAAGCGGTAGGGGTGAAAATAAGAAATGGGATTGGGCCTAAGCGTGGTTTGATGTACCCCCAGGTCTTTAGCAATGCTTTTGTTGTCCTTTGTAGCTTCATGTGACTCTATAACACATCTTCCAAGGTCTTCTGAAAGTTGTTTATGGCCCACACTAACCTATCCTGAGAGGAACTGATTGATCAGCAAGCAAGCTTTGTGTGGTGCTGGGTAAAGCACCTGTGGAACCCACAGTTCCAGTCTCATCTGCTTCATTGAAACACCTTTTGCCAACAAACTCTTGGAGAAGTTGCTTCTGCTAGCCTGCACTGTGGAAGTTACTCAAGGTGCTCAATAAAAGGCAGGAACAGTACAGTTGTTAGTGGGTTATTAGTTTCGTTAGACTGTGCTTGCCTATATTTGCAACCTTGATCTTGATCAGGCCACATCTTAGTGATCAATGTTGGATTTTTTTCTGCTCATGGACAAAATGTAGAATTTGTGGCCACAATAACGGAAACCTGTTTATTGTACATTCACTTTATTTACAGCTAATAAACATGCTTTGATACCAACCCCAGTCCCGTGTTGCTTTAAAAAAGGAGACATTTAATTACATTACATTGATAAGATCACTACCATTGTGAAGACCATGGTGGTTTGACCCACTGAACATTTTAATGTTGTATTGGTATATTAATATTCATTTATATATTAGTATAATTAATGTTAATATTGTATTGAATTGGTAATTCATTAAACATTAACGATATACGTTAAGAGAAGTTGCTGTAAAAGTGGTAATTCTTAATTCTCCATTATTAAATAATTATTAAATAATCATCTGAATAAAGCCGCCACTCAGAGTAATGTGGCCGCGGTAGCTAGATGTGTGTGGGCCCATTTGTGGGGCCCCATTCTGAGGTTGCTTTGGCCCTTTATAAGGCTGGGGCTTCAGCCCACACACTGTAAAGTGAGTACAGCTGATGGATAAGGCCCAAATATGGTCCACAACGTTCATGCCAGAACAGACCCACCAATGTAAACACAGGCAAGACCATATGAAGCTCACTCACGGATCCTACTGAACGGAGACTCTTCAGATGTGAAGATGTGCCGCCCTCTACTGGTCAGACAGCAACAACATCACTGAAACAATAAAATCCACATTTGGTTCAACTGCTATAGGTTGAATGGGTGGGGCTACGTTGCTATAGATTGAATGGGCGGGGCTAAACTGCTGTAGGTTGAATATATGAGGCCAAACTGCTGTAGGCTGAATGGGTAGGGCTAAACTGCTGTAGGCTGAATGGGTGGGGCTAAACTGATTTATGCTGAATGGGCGGGGCTACACTGCTATAGACTGAATGGGCGGGGCTGGACTGCTGTTGGCTGAATTAGTGGGCCTAAATTTGCCATAGGCTAATTAGGCTGGGGTAAATTGGTACAGGCTGCATGGATTGTGCTGTACTGCTGTAGGCTGAATAGGTGGACCTAAATAGCTACAAACTGAATGGGTGGGACTAAACTACTGGAGGTTGAATTTATAAACTGCTGTTGGCTGAATGGGTGGTGCTAAACTGCTGTAAGCGGAATAGGTGGGGCTAAATTGGAACAGGCTACATAGGTGGTGCTAAGCTGTAGTAGGCCGAATGGGTGGTGCTAAACTGCTGTAGGCTGAATGGGTGGGGCAAAATTGCTACAAGCTACATGGGTGGTGCTAAGCTGTAGTAGGCCGAATGGTTGGTGCTAAACTGCTGTAGGCTGAATAGGTGGGGCAAAATTGCTACAGGCTACATGGATGGTGCTAAACTGCAGTGGGCTGAATGAGTGGGGCAAAATTGATATAGGATGAAAAGGTGGGGCTAAACTGCTGTAGGCTGAATGGGTGGGGCTAAACTGCTATAGGCTGAATGGCTGAATGGGTGGAGCTGAACTGCTATAGGCTGAATGGGTGGGGCTAAACTGCTATAGGTTGAATATATAAAGCTAAACTGCTGTAGGCTGAATGGGTGGGGCTAAACAGCTGTAGGCTGAATGGGTGGGGCTAAACTGCTATAGGTTGAATATATAAAGCTAAAGTGCTGTAGGCTGAATGGGTGGGGCTAAACTGCTATAGGTTGAATATATAAAGCTAAACTGCTGCAGGCTGAATGGGTGGGGCTAAATTGCTGTAGGCTGAATGGGTGGGCCTAAACTGCTATAAGTTGAATATATAAAGCTAAACTGCTGTAGGCTGAATGGGTGGGGGTAAACAGCTGTAGGCTGAATGGGTGGGGCTAAACTGCTGCAGGCTGAATGGGTGGGGCTAAACAACTGTAGGCTGAATAGGTGGGACTGAACTGCTATAGGTTGAATATATGAGGCTAAACTGCTGTAGGCTGAATGGGTGGGGCTAAACTGCTGTAGGCTAAATGGGCGGGGCTAAACTGCTGCATGTAAACAGAACTTAGCCTGCTGTAAGATGAAGCCCTGTTTGTCTTGTTGTTGTAAATGATTGGCAGGTCTGTCGTAATGGCGGTTTTCCAGAGAACTTATAATTTGCATAGATGTGTGTGTGTGTCGGACTAGTAAAGCTAAACAGGTCAGCGCTTCAGTGCTGCGTATAATTTAAACAAATATGTGTATACATACAGTATATATGTACGCCAAATAGGATTTTACTGACTACTTGACTATCAGTTTCTACAAGCTTAAAGCTTGTATGTCATAAACCTCTTTCCGTGCGTGCAGGTGAACAGGTGAGCCGGACTGTGATATTAACAGTGGTTTATTCAGTCTGGTGTTCTGAACTTTACATCTGTACACAAATACAAACAAACAAAAGACCCAGAGAAGAGAACAGATACAGACACAAAAACATTTTCATTTCATATAAAAACAACGCAATGAACGGAACTACTTAGAACGTAGCTTAGCACGACACAACAATCCTCAGATTTACAGCATTGTAAAGATTTCCTTTCCATCCTTTAAGATAAAAATGTTAATTACAACATCAAAGAATAATTCCAATCAGATCCCATCCAGACAGCCAATCAGATTGCGTTAGATCATCAGTGCAGGTGAGGACAGTGAAACTGTAAATACTCAGTATTTAATCGTGTTTCCCCGCAGCAGAGGGAGTCGGACTGCGTAACTCATTCAGTCATAGTGAATTTTGGATCAATTTTGGATTCAGAGTGAATATTTCGATAAATGATTAACCTAGCATGAGCTCATAAATTTAGATTGAATTTCTGGGTAAATTATAACTATGACTTTTTAGATCAATCAGTGATTATTTTGGATAAGTTGTCAACACAGAGTGATTTTTGGATACATTATTAATTCTGAATGAAATTTGGGTAAAATATTAACTCATAGTAAATTATTAACACAGAGTGAACTTCAGATGAATTAATAATTCAGAGTAAGTTGTACATAAATTATTGATTCAGAGTGAATTTTAGATAAAATAAATCATTTTAGATGATTATTTACTCCAAGTGAATATTTGGATAAAGGAATAATTAATGATTAATTTTTGGATACAATATTAACTCATAGTGCATTTTTGAACAAGTTATTAATCCATGTTAATAATTATACAGAAGTTATTAATTCAGAGTCAAGTTTGGTAAAATGTATTCACTCAGAGTGAATTTTAGGTGAATTAATAATTTAGAAATTTGGTTAAATTATGCTTTTAGAGTGAATAATGTGAATTGCAGATGAATCCTCCATTTAGAGTGAAGTTTATATAAAATATTAAATTATAGTTGAATTATTTTTGAATAAATTATTATTTCAGAACGAATGTTGCGTACAATATTAACTCAAAAACAAATGGACAAATCAAAAGCTGACAAATTATTCATTCAGAGTAACATGTGGATAAATCAATAATTCAGAGTCAAGTTTTGTGTATATTATGAACTCTGTGAATTTTAGATGAATTATTAATTCAGAATTAATTTTGGATAAAATATGAACTCAGGCGGATTTTTTAGAAAATTATTAATACACAGTGAATTCTGGATGAATTATTAATACAGGGTGAATTACGGTTAAATGATTCCTTCAGAGTGAGTTCTGGGTACATTATGAACTGAATTTCTGGGAGCTGCTCTGGAGCCCTCTCAGCGTTCTCTCGTTGAACTGGTAGGTGAGCTTGCGTTTGACCTTGCAGATTTCTCCGGTGCGTGAGTAATTCCGTAAAGCGCGAGCCATTTTCTGGTAGGTCATGGTTTTGCGGTTTCCTTTGCGCTTCCCCCACATTTCCGCCAGTTTCTCTTTGTTCTGCGAGGAGAACTGGAAGGTTCCGTTTGCCGACTGGACCCACCAGATACAGCTCCGCATATCAGGGCTCTGCAGCATCTCATACAGGAACTGAAACAAACGCTCTTTCCTTTTACCTGCAGAGGAGCACGAAAGGAGAACACTGTTTATTATACGTGTTATTCTCTCTCACTCTCTCTCTCTCTCTCTCTCTCTCTCTCTATCTATCTATCTAGCTGCCTGTCTATCTATCTATCTATCTATCTATCTATCTATCTATCTATCTATCTACCTAGCTACCTGTCTGCCTGTCTATCTATCTATCTATCTATCTATCTATCTATCTATCTATCTATCTATCTATCTATCTACCTAGCTACCTGTCTGTCTGTCTATCTATCTATCTATCTATCTATCTATCTATCTATCTATCTAGCTGCCTGTCTATCTATCTATCTATCTATCTATCTATCTATCTATCTATCTATCTATCTACCTAGCTACCTGTCTGTCTGCCTGTCTATCTATCTATCTATCTATCTATCTATATATCTATCTACCTGTATCTACCTACCTGTCTGTCTGTCTGTGTCTGTCTGTCTGTCTGTCTGTGTCTGTCTGTGTATTTGTAAATCTGTCAGTGATGAAGGTCAATACCAGTCAGCGGGGCAATGGGCAGCGTCTCCCAGGCTCCAGTTCTCTGGCTGCCAGTACGGGGCGATGGGGGGAACTCTGGACAGATAGAGCTGCAGTGGGATTCAGAGTCGCTGAGGGGCGGAGCTTCATATACACAGTGCCCGCCCTAAAACACAGACATACTTTCAAGTTAAAGTGGTTAAACTGACAACTGACAATCAGCAGAGACATATCTGGTGCCTGAAATATATTTCTTAATGCTTTGCACTGGATCTATGAGGCTGATGTAGCCTACAAGTACTTATTCACCCCTATCTAGCAATGGTGCTAACTGCATGCCTTAGTCGTCTCACAGCGGGTTCAAACATAAATGATTCAATTACAGACACAATTCAGGCTGTTTTTAGCTATTCCACCACATCTTTCTCCAGGTGACGTAAGCCTTATCGCTGTACCTGACTGACTATATAAGGTCGTCCTGTTGCGCATGCTTTCCATTCTGACTCATGTGCCTCGTGCTGTTGTGTTGGTAGCATCCTTTACAGTTGAAGTATGCCTCAGAGAGGAGTACCAAAGCAATTCGAGCAGTTGGAAGAGTTCAGGAGGGGTCACACTGTAGGGCTCTTGCAATGTAATGCAAGCCATACTGTGTGTGCAGATCCTACCATAGCACGCTGTTGGTGGCAGTGGATAGAAGCAGGCATGAAGTCAGCGGCATGAAGAATCTGTGAGACCTACACGAACCACAGAGAGAAAGAACTGACGATTTGTCTGACATGTGCAAAGTGGCCCAACAGCCACGATTGTGGATACTCAACGATCAGTGATGCCCTCCATGCGTCATCCTGTTGCACCATTGGCAGACCGGTACCACGACTGTCCTTAACACCACGTCACCGTCACCAAAGACTGCAATGGTGTCGTGCCAGACTGTCATGGAGTGATTCAGAATGGCAGCGGGTCATCTTCAGTGACAAGTCCCGCTTTTGTCTTGTCGACCAACGAATCCGTGTGTGGAGGCAGTGGAGTGGGCAGCACCAAGATGAACAGTGTGTTGTCACACGTCACATGTCCAGAAGGCCTGGTGTCACTCCACTTCCTCCCCTACCGCACAATCTGCAGGAACTGTGTGAGGATATTCAAGCTGCATGGGATGGATTATCACAGGACACCATTAGGAACGGCTACAGCTCCATGCCGAGATGTCACACTGAGAGACTCTACTTCTGTTTGTGTAGCTCAATAAATATTGATCATATCAGTCTAAATTTATCATAATTTATTGGTATTTTTATTGTTTGTAAGAAAACGTAGAAGACGTTCTTCAGCAGACCACTGGATGTCGCCATTGTTGACTTCTCTGTCCTCAACAGCTGACATGCCCATGAATGTCATCACAGGTCACGCTGAGGAACCTGCTATTCTTTGGTTCCTGGGAACGAGTATTCGGGTTCTGAACCTGTTTATTTTTGGTTTGCAAACCGGAATGAAACCGCTCCATGTTGGTGGAAAAGGCCAGTGTGTGAATGTGTGGGAGGAAGGGTGGTTGGGGTGTAGGGGTGTACTTACCCACTCACTGGTATTGTATTGACTGGGCCATTGCTGTTGCTCGGAGGCTCTGTTCTCTGTTCCGGCCGTGCCTCCGTACTGCCACTCATATGCAAACCGCCCCCACCAACTGTTCTCTAAATGCAACCAAAGACATCCATAAGACCCTCAGTTATCAATAACCCTCCCTAATAACTCCCAAATTACTAAAAATACATACTAGGTAACAACTAATCTTCATCCATTGACAGATCCTTTACGGCATTACGGCAGCTGCAGGTATCACGTATTGCTATATACACCCATCAGTCATTACTTTAACTCCACCCCCTTGTATCTACACTCACTGTCCACTTTATCAGCTCCACTGACCATACAGGAGCACTCTGTAGTTGTACAGTTCCAGACTGTAGTCCATCTGTTTCTCTGTATACTGTATTACCCTGTTCTTCAATGGTCAGGACCCCCACAGGACCACCACAGAGCAGGTATTATGTGGGTGGTGGATCATTCTCAGCACTGCAGTGATACTGACGTGGTGGTGGTGTGTTAGTGTGTGTTGTGCTGGTGTGAGTGGATCAGACACAGCAGTGCTGCTGGAGTGTTTAGAGACTGTGTCCACTCACTGTCCACTCTATTAGACACTCCTACCTTGCTGGTCCACCTTGTAGATGTACAGTCAGAGACGATAGCTCATCTGCTGCTGCACAGTGCAGTGTTGGTCATCCCCTAATCCTTCATCAGTGGGCACAGGACGCTGCCCACAGGACGCTGCCCACAGGACGCTGCCCACAGGACGCTGCCCACAGGACGCTGTTGGCTGAATAGTTTTGGTTGGTGGACGATTCTCAGTCCAGCAGTGACACTGAGGTCTCCAGCAGCACTGCTGTGTCTGATCCACTCACACCAGCACAACACACACTAACACCACCACCACGTCAGTGTCCCTGCAGTGCTGAGAATGATCCACCACCCACATCATACCTGCTCTGTGGTGGTCCTGTGGGGGTCCTGACCATTGAAGAACAGTGTATTGTTGAATCGCTGAATTGTTGGTCAGTGTAAGTTTGCTCTGCAGCGTAACGAGCACCTGGACAGTGAACAGCTAGCCAGCTACTTGAATATCCTTTCACAGCTCTCATCCAAAATAAGGGCAGCTTCCAGGACACTGATCCCCACTTCATCCTTTTGAACTGTCCTTTGTTTTCTCTTGCTGACCTGCGATGATGATCTCCCCGTCGGCCCGGCTCTGCGCTCTGGGTTCTTCTCCTGAATGCTCCTGCAGATACTCCTCAATCACCTCCAGCTCCATCTCTCCAGCTGATGGCCCACCAGGATGGAGCTCCTGCAGGTACTGGAGCTGGGGAACGCAGACGGGAACCAGCAGGAGAACATGGAATAAACCAGGGGAGCCTGATCTTACTACAGTGTCCGCAAAGGTGTACCAATATATGTTTATTGTATGGCACTGTATTGCAACACTCTCTATTCTACGATAACATACTACATAATATCATACAGCATCATATGAGCTATTATGCTCTAGCCCATGAAACAACAACAACAACAACGGAGCAACAGGAATGAAAATGGTGTACTGTGTGGAGAAATCTACTGTACCAGGTATGTAATGTGTTCAGTGTGTGTAGTGTGTGTAAAGTGTGTATGTAGAGTAAATGAGTGTGTAGTAGGTGTGCGTGTGTGTGTGTGTGTGTGTGTGTAATTTATGTGTGTGTGTGTGTGTGTGTGTGTGTGTGTGTGTGTGTGCAGAATGGGTGTGTATGTAGTGTGTGTGTGTGTGTGTGTGTGTGTGTGTACAGAATGTGTGTGTACAGAATGTGTGTGTACAGAATGTGTGTACAGACTGATTAACACTGTAGATTTGCATGGTGTGTGTGTGTGTGTGTGTGAGTGAGTGAGTGTACAGAACGTGTCTGTATGTAGTGTGTGTGTGTAGTGCATGTGTGTATGTAGTGAGTGTGTGCATGTAGTGTGTGTGTGAGTATGTAGTGTGTGTGTGTGTGTGTAGTGTTGGTGTGTGTATGTAATGTGTGGGTGTACACACTGATTAACACTGTAGATTTGCATGGTGTGTGTATGTGAGTGCACAGAACGTGTCTGTATGTAGTGTGTGTGTGTGTGTGTGTGTGTGTATGTAGTGTGTGTGTATGTAGTGTGTGTGTGTGTAATGTGTGTGTGTACAGACTGATTACGCTGTAGATTTGCATGGTGTGTGTATGTGAGTGCACAGAATGTGTCTGTATGTAGTGTGCGTTTGTAGTGTGTGTGTGTGTGTGTGTGTGCAGACTGATTAACGCTGTAGATTTGCATAGCGTGTATGTGTTTGAGAGCGGTTACAACGTCATTCTATCAAATAATTTGCATTTCTCACTAAATATCTGCCGATAGAACACAACAGAGGTGTTTCAGTGTTTGAACAACTCAACACACACAGTCATATCATAATAATATCTCAGTGATAACTTAGTAATACTTAGTACAGTAATACTCCAATAATGTTTCTGTAATATCTCAGTAGTATTTTTATGATATCTCAGTAATATCTGTTATATTTTAAAAATAGCTCAGTAATATCTTTGTTATACTTTAGTAATATCTCAGCTAAATCTCAATAATATTTTAGTAACATCTCAGTAATGTACCAGAAATGTCTGTTATATCTCAGTAATATTTCAGAAATAAATCAGTAATATCTCAGTTATATCTCAGTAATATCTCAGTTATATCTCAGTTATAATCCCGTCTAAATCTCAGTAATATTTCAGTAATATTTCTGTAATATTTCTGTAGTGTCTCAGTAATATTTGTTATATCTCAGTAATAACTCAGTAATATTGTATTTCTGCTTTTAGCTTTGATCCTGTTTGTTTCTTCTTCAGTAGCTCTGAAGAACAGATAATGACTAACCTGAGTGTGTTTTGTTGGTAGCCTCCAGAGTAAACAAATAAACAAACAATAAAAGACTAAACTGAGACTCACCGGTTGTAGGCTGGTCAGCATGGTGTACACTCTGAAAACACACACACACACATACACTTACACTACATCATACAGCATAACTAATAAACACACAAATATGTGAACACAAACACAAATATAAACACACAAATATAAACACAAACACGCTAGTAGTTTCACTCTAATCCAAAACTAAAACAGCTCAGGATCTACATCTTCACACTACTGTTCACCAACACACGTCGTACAACACAGTCTTTAAGATTACTCAACATACTTTCATACTCAATATATGTTAACATGTAAATGTGTTCATATGACATATGCATTTTTATTCATTACATGCTAATATTAAATATATGTTTAATTGGCTTTAATTCTAATATTGAAAATGTGTTTTATCTGTATATATGTCAATGTTGAATATCTGTTAATATTGAATATATGCTAATATTAAAAACATGTTAGGATTGGATATATTTTCAAATTCGACGTACCTGATTGCTCAGAAGTTTGGGGTCACTGATTTCATTTATATTAAACTAATGTCTTTGAAGATACATATATAAAATAATTACACAATGAATTGCTTTTGAAGTTTGGAACACTTTATAGGAGCCTGCACAACGAAGAGGTTTTGGATGATAAACGCAGCGGTATGTGATTTCATGATAACTGAGAAATCTGTACAGCATTAAGAATACATTTATAAAGAAATTGACCTCCATAATGCTTTAAATTTGAAGACTGTTAAGCAAAAGCTAAAAAAACCCCACAACTCTTAAAAGTATTTTTGTGAAAATTATAGCTTAACTATTACTTAACTATTATTATGTATTATTCAACTTACAGAATTTTTCATGTTCTTCCCAAAACACTGTTTAGTTTCAGTCTATACTGTATGAGATGCTACTAAATAATAATAGTGATGATAAGAGACCCTAAATAGGATAAGTAGGATAATTAATATATTATAAAAACCCAAAAAGTCCCAAAAGGAATCAAGTATCTCCTAAACAACTACTTTACAAGACAAAAACCTTCTTATCAAAACCTATAGTGTATAATAATGTTGGAAGATTTTATTTCATTTTTGGAGCCCTTGGTCCATTCCTCTACAAATGTTCACACCATGTGAAGAGATGCTGCTGTGCGCAAATAACATAGACAAATCAAAGCAGAAAAAAAATAAAGAAATAGCGATAGATGGTTTTGACAGTGAGACTGACCACATTTTCATATTGAATATATACTAAAATTAAATTTGTGCTAATATTGAATATACAATGAATATTGATCATATTTTAATGTAGAATATGTGTTGATGTTGAGCATCTGTTGATTTACCTTGGCGCTGCTCCCAGTGGACAGAGTTTTAGATGTTTCTGTAAATGAACCGAACCAGATGGAGTTAAAGTCCGTCTGATGAAGAAAAGGTGGAGAGTCACCTGTAAAGTTCACCTGCTGCCAGAAAACAGCCTTTTATAATCCTACACACACACACACACACATACACACATACTCGCTGGATTTCCCCCCTTTCTCTGTGCCAATCTCTATATGCAAAGCACCCTCCCCAGCCCCGCCCTGGGTAACAGTCTGAAGGCCTTTAGGCTCCACCACTGTGTTTTTGTCTGAATAAATGTCAATACTCATTCATTTCTTTCAGAACACACGCACCACTGCAGTTACTTCCAAATAACACTGATTATGTTAGATAATAAGAGAATTCAATCAATTATTTGTAATTTTTCAAACAGCAGGGTTTAATAATTATGAATTTGTGCTAAATCCAGAGAGGAATATCTTGCTGTTCACGTGTGTTTGCTATCAGTCTTCTCAATTCACAGATAAATTCATTAGTTATAACTGCTAATGACCACATGTACATTATTATACTTTAGCAAAACAGCTAAAACAACAGCAGAACTACCACAAAGCTAGAGCAGAACTACGCCAAAGCTACAGCAGAACTACAACACAGCTAGAGCAGAACTACCACAAAGCTGGAGCAGATCTATGCCAAAGCTACAGCAGAACTACCACAAAGCTACAGCAGAACTATGCCAAAGCTACAGC
>JAVGWN010001403.1:0-12442 GCA_034552555.1 Semaprochilodus insignis | reverse complement strand
AAAACAAAAGTCAACGCACTCATTTGAAGCAGTGTTCGATGTCTGACTAAATGATGAGCAGAATTAGCTTGAATTTGTTCGGATTCTCTTCTTCAAAATCTCCTCTAGACTTTTTCTGAGACATCGTTCCACCCATGTTTCTCAGCTTCACAGCTTTAGCTTCCTTCAACGGTGAACCGCCAGCGAACGTTGTCACGTGGATTACATTTTTTAGTAAGCTTGCGTCATAGCCCAGTTAGAACTTAAGTATATATATATTTATTATTCCCCTTTGAATAATTATTAATATGTCTTTTTAAATTTTAAAAGTTCTTGTGCATTTTGTAAGCTTTTGTCTGTTTTACAAAAA
Source organism: Semaprochilodus insignis (assembly GCA_034552555.1). Classification (NCBI taxonomy): domain Eukaryota; kingdom Metazoa; phylum Chordata; class Actinopteri; order Characiformes; family Prochilodontidae; genus Semaprochilodus; species Semaprochilodus insignis. The sequence goes on along the minus strand of JAVGWN010001403.1, from coordinate 12,093 downwards.
AAAAAAATCACTGTTGCCAGTCGACTTGAAGGTTCTCAGTCGACTTAAATGGTCGCCGAATGACGATTCGACTCGTCGACTTCTATAGGGCAGCCCTACTCATTAGTGTAGTAGGTGAGATATAGAAGTGTACTCATCAGCACAGTGGGTGAGGTATAGGAGTGTATTTGTTATTGTAGTAGGTGAAGTATAGAAGTGTACTCATTAGTGTAGTAGGTGAAGTATAGAAGTGTACTCATTAGAGTAGTCAGTGAAGTTTACTCATTAGTGTACTAGGTGAAGTATAGTAGTATACTCATTAGTGTAGTAGGTGAAGTATGGAAAATAGTCATTAGTGAAGTAGGTGAAGCACAGAAGTGTGCTCATTAGTGTAGCAGGTGAAGAATAGAATTGTAGTCATTAGTCTAGTAGGTAAAGTATAGTCATTAGTGTAGTAAGTGAAGTACAGAATTGTAGTCATTAGTGTAGTAAGTGAAGTGTATAAGTGTTGTCATTAGTGTAGTAGGTGAAGTATAGAAGTGTGCTCATTAGTGTAGTAGGAGAAGTATAAAGGTGTACTCATTAGTGTAGTGGGTGAGGTATAGGAGTGTATTCATTAGTGTAGTAGGTGAAGTATAGAAAATAGTCATTAGTGTAGTAGGTGAAGCATAGAAGTGTGCTCATTAATGTAGTAGGTGTAGTATAGAAGTGTGCTCATTAATGTTGTAGGTGAAGTATAGAAGTGTACTCATTAGTGTTGTAGGTGAAGTATAAAAATGTGCTAATTAGTGTAGTATTTGAAGTATAGAAGTATGCTCATTAGTGTAGTTGGTGAAGTGTAGAAATGTACTCATTCGTGTAGTAGGAGAAGTATAGTAGTGTATTAGTGTGGTTCTATGTTTAAGGCGTCTCAGTGTAACTGCAGCACCATTTAAGGTGGAATGGAGAGTTCTAATAAGAAGCTACTTCAGCTTTATATCTCTGTATGACTTTATTATTTAAGAGCTTGGCCAGTTTTGTGGACTCTTATTAGTCTGTGTAAAATCTCACACAGTGGAATGTTCTGAACTCTGGTGCAGGTCAAACAGTCTAGCTGATCTTCTCCTCCTAGTGTTTCTGGAGACTGTATCTAAAGTGTCCTCATATCTTCCCATGTGTTTGTGCTCATTCTGGTCTGTTTAGTTTGGTCTGTATCACCTACAGGGCTGTACCTGCAGTAACGGTGATGAGACAAGTGTGTGTGTGTGTGTGTGTGTGTGTGTGTTCTTCAGGGTGGATCATGGAGGGGAGATCAGGATGAAATCAGGACTGAAGAAATGTAAGACACACACAGACACGCACACACAAGCATATACACGCACAGACACATAGATACACACACACACACACACGCATACACATAAATATATATAAACACTCACACACTTTTGTTTGTGTCACTTCTAATCTGTGTTTGTGTGTATGTGTGTTTGTGTGTGTGTGTGTGTGTTCTAATGTGTGTTTTTTGTGTGTACAGATGCTGTTGATCTCACTCTGGATCCAAACACAGTATACAGACAACTCTCTCTGTCTGAGGGGAACAGAAAGGTGAGGAGGGTGAGAGAAGATCAGTGTTATCCAGATCATCCAGACAGATTTGAGTTCTATCAGCAGGTTCTGAGTGTGGAGTGTCTGACTGGACGCTGTTACTGGGAGGTTCAGTGGAGCGGAGGAGATGGAGTTGGTATATCAGTATCATACAGAGGAATCAGGAGGAAAGGACTCAATGTTGACTGTGGGTTTGGGAACAATACTCAGTCCTGGAGTCTGAACTGCTCTGATAACAGATACACTGTCTATCACAATAAACAGAGAACTGTCCTACCTGACCCCCCCTACCGTTCTAACAGAGTAGGAGTGTATCTGGACTCGGAGTCCGGAACTCTGTCCTTCTACACCATCTCACCTAAGACACACAAACCTACCCACCTACACACATTCACCACCACATTCACTGAACCGCTGTACGCTGGGTTCTGGGTTTATCCTGACTCCTCAGTGAGTCTGTGTGCGATATATTAACCTCAGTGAGCCTGTGGGAGATGTACTGTAATAACCTCCTGACTCCTGTAGGAGAAACTAATCCACCAGAAACTCACTCTACTCTGTGAGTCATTATGTAGATAATAAACATAATTAGATTTTAGTTTATAAGACTATAATAATATAAACTGTGTATAGACTCCTTTCACTGAAACACTGAGGACTAAAAGCTACACTGTAATAAATACCTGTAATTTAACACTAATTTATGTGTTTATTAAAGAATAATTCAGTCCTCTTATTGTTACAGAGCTTCAACAGTACATTCAAACTCTGCTGTGTGTAGTGTGTGAACTCGCCCAGCACTCACTCCTCAGTTCTATCTCTCCTCCTCTGGCCTGATTGTCCTGCTGCTTCTTTTAGCTCAGTGGCTCCTCTGTCTTAAATACGATCCATTTATTGTTCATGTGGGGAAAACAGGAACTAAAAGAGCTGATTAAGTCGTTTCATAAAGATAAATAATCCCACTCAGCTCATTGTATTTAAAGAGCTAATGTTACACTGACTAGCGCTTACAGAGCTGACTGTTTAGCTGGTTAGCTGTAGCACCAGCTTCCCACTGATTTCCTGGAAAGGCTAATATTAGCGTTACATTTGAAGGGATAGAAGTTCCCCAGAATAGTGGACTGATGTGTCTCTTACATGATCGTGTCATCATCCAAAATGCTCAGTTAACTCAGACCAGTGTCCAACAACGGGACAAATACCAACAAATAAAAACTCTCTAGTGTTTCCAGACTTCCCTAAATGTTCAGGAAAAGGCCTGACCAGCAAAATCAATGAGGGTGAATGGAGAGAGAACGTTCTAGAACCTTTAAACAGCCAAATACGTGTATGACACACCGACAAAACATCTGTGTTCCTTTGTGTTATCCCGTCGATGTACACTGGCCTTAAAGGGGAATTCCATTCCTGAATAGTTCAGTCCTTCAGAAGTAAACAAAGTCACTCCAAGTGGTCTGATGTGAAGATGTTCACTGTAGAGAATCTTACTGAGTTCTTTACAGTGGTGGTGATGGGAACCAGGGTTCTCCATGTCTAGGACACACATATAGACATTTTATAGACATGAAACTATATATGTCTTCTGAGTGTTATATGGAATGCTGATGAAAATCTGGAAAACCTGGAAATAATAAGTTTCTTTGGGGGACTATTTGACCTCACAGCACCCTGCAGCATGTATCCCTCCACCATGAACAGAGTTTAAGGCTGAAATCTTCTCCAAACTATCATAAACAGCGTCTCAGACATCAGGCAGCATATTCAGAACCACCCCATGTAGGAACTTTCTGTGAGGGGGCTTTTAGAGGGGGACGTCTGGTTACCTTCACCACCACTGGGAAGAGTTGTAAGGTTATCTAGAATGGAGTGTTTCACACCAAACCAACACTGGACTAGAACGGACTCTACTTTAACTATATGTGAAGTTTTAAAGTACATTTTTACTTTGTACATTTTTATCTATTTATTGTACATATACTAGAAATATAGTAATGAATATACTTTTTACTTTTTTTGTGTTACAAGTTATACTTCCATTAAACTGTGTTTTACACTACCACTATGTTCAGAAAGTGTTAATGAGGATTGTTTATTACTGTGTTAAGTTGCTTTAGTACAGCTGAAAACCTTATATTAAATATTTTATACATTCCAAATTAAACACCGTGTCCACTCACTGTCCACTCCATTAGACACTCCTACCTGAATATGTCCAGGCTCAGGGAAGTAAGATCAGTTCCTGGTGGCTATTTCTAAATATTCTGTAATAAACACAGAGTTTATCTTTGTGTATTTATTAGGTTTGTTCTGATAAACTATCAGTTTTAGAATGGTTTAAGAATCAGAACTGTTTCAGGAAATGGTCAGTGGTACAGAATCAGCAGTCTTCAGATCTGAAATGTTTGTAATTGAGTTAGTTATGTAGTATTAAAGTCAGGATGGCTGTATGGGTACTGTAAATAGAGGGATGCGTGTTATTGAGCATTACTCTGTGATTTAGAATGATTGTACAGTTTCTAGTTTACATGTCTGATCACAGTCTGCACTGAGCTAGTGTGAACCACTATGGTATTAGAGTTCAGTAGAAATACTCTCACTGTTCTGTAGAGAAACAGTGAATGACCGTCAGTGTTCAGGAAGCTGATACAGAACTAACACATATAAATCACACACTTTGTGCAGTAAGACAGTAAAGATGAACACAGACAGACGATACTGTAGTAGAATGTCAGTACACAGTGATAGACTGGAATGTGATCCTCCTTATGCAGCTACCTAATGCTAATGCAGTCATCCGGGATAGTCGGCCAGGTTTCTGATTAGACCTATGGATCAATAACAGTGATACCCAGTTTTACAGTCATCTCTCCACTGATGTTAAACTGAAGTTCTGCAGGATTTATACTGTTTGGGTCGTACACAGCCCTGTAGTGCAGTCTCTGCTGTCCAGTTTTACTCTGTCACGTGATGTAAACAGGAAGTGTAAACAACATCAAACACACTACCTGATAACGAGATTCACTCTGAACAGTATTATTGGTGGTATTGATAATGTGGATTAACTGTTGCAGCTCCAGTGAGATGGTGGTGTTCTTGCCTCCTCTCCCGGTGAAGTGAAGCCAGCAGGACGTTTTACCCCGACATTAAAACTGAACATCACACCTCAAAATCCCTTTACCTTATGTTGTGGTGGGAAGGCTGAGATCTCACTGCTGAAGTCTTTATTTTAGCACAGCCTTTTAAATGAGACATTTGGTGTACTAGTATTGATGTTTCATCTACACACAGATTTTGATGCTTTATAATGAGCTTTATTTAAATGATAATGATGTACAGAACTGCAGAGTTATCCTGATTGTGATTACACAATAAAGGTGTCATAGTGTAAAATGTAACTGAGCTTATATGCTCTTACACTCTATAATAATGGATCTGAAACTGCAGTATAAAAGAAACACCAGGCTAGGAAGATGGTCACATTCAGATGTAGAAGGGAAACAGCGCCCCCTCTCTGCAGTTACACATCCTCACTTACTGCACTCATTCTATGGCAAATGCCTTTAAAAGTACATTCGACCCGACTGCACTTTCATCTTCATACTTACTCCTGTCAATTATCCTGTCAGGGCGGGGCCAACAGCACACTCAGCGGGAAAGGCTTTATCTGAAGATCAGCTACCAGAATTTAAACCACTACAGTCATCTTTATCTTTCACTCAGAGTCTGTTCTGAGTAACGCTGAGGCATGCTGGAGGGGGTTCAGTCTGACCAGAGGAAGAACTGAAGCAAGCATGAAGACCTGAGACAAACCTCAGCAGCCTTTACCAAACTACTCACCAGCCTCGCATCAGCACTCTACAAAGAGAACCCAAGACTGAGAACCTGAACAGCCTGGAGGCAGCCTTTAAGTAGGACAGTCACAGGTAGAACCAGGTGGTACTGATTACTCAGGGGCAGCTCTCTGCCTCCCCCTGGTGGTGAGATGAGGTCATTGGTCCATTACAGCTGTCTGTGGGTGTTCAGTAGGAAACCTGGATGATTGTTGATTCTGTGTAAGAATGAACTAATGTAGTCCTTATTTACCCCAAACTACCTACAGACATATCAACACCTCAGAGACCTGCACAGAACCTTCCTCTTTCACACCCAACACTCACCGCTCACTCCCTACATATTAACACACATATGAATATTTTTATTTGTATTTTAATCCCACTGTCACTGTTTTTATTTGTGTTTACTATTGTATTACCTGCATCCTAAAACCTCCTGAGAGATGCTCTTCTTCATTTCTTAATCAGGTATTTAGTTTTATAGGTTCATTTGTTACACTTCAAAATTCACATAAAACACTAAAGTACATTGAACACAGATATATTTTTGTCCATTTTCATAAATTTCTAAATATAAACACACTTTACATTTATTCATCTTGTGATGAGTCTTTGGGGACTATTTTACCTCACAGCGCGCTGCAGCATGTATCCCTCCACCATGAATGGATTTTAAGGCTGAAATCTTCTCCAGACTATCATAAACAGCATCTCGGGCAGCATGTTCATAACCACCTCATGTAGTCACTTTAGAAGTGTGCTCATTAGTGTAGCAAGTGAAGTATAGAAGTGTGCTCATTTGTGTAGCAGGTGAAGTACAGAAGAGTACTCATGAGTGTAGTAGGTGAAGTGCAGAAGTGTATGTTTTATGTAGTAGGTGAAGTATAGAGGTGTGCTCATTAGTGTTGTAGGTGAAGTCTAGAAGTGCACTCATTAGTTTAGTAGTTGAAGTATAGAAGTGTACTCATTAGTGTAGTACGTGAAGTATAGAGGTGTGCTCATTAGTGTATTGGTGAAGTATAGAAGCGTACTCATTAGTTAACTCATTTTTAGGTAAATAATGTTTTTCCTGAGGCAATTTTTTATAATTTTATAAACATTTCCGTGTTACAGGTGTGTGTGTGTGTGTGTGTGCGCGCGCCTGTGCGTTTGTGTGTGTGTGTGTGTTTGTTTTAGGGTGGATCATGAAGGAAAGATGTGGATGAAACCAGGACTGAGGAAATTTAAGACATATACACTGATCAGGCATAATATTAAAATCACCTCCTTGCTCCTTGTATATAGGACACTCTGTAGTTGTACAGGTCCAGACTGTAGTCCATCTGTTTCTCTGTATACTGTATTACCCTGTTCTTCAATGGTCAGGACCCCCACAGGACCACCACAGAGCAGGTACTATGTGGGTGGTGGATCATTCTCAGCACTGCAGTGACACTGACGTGGTGGTGGTGTGTTAGTGTGGGTGGTGCTGGTGTGAGTGGATCAGACACAGCAGTGCTGCTGGCGTGTTTAAACACTGTGTCCACTCACTGTCCACTCTATTAGACCCTCCTACCTTGCTGGTCGACCTTGTAGATGTACAGTCAGAGACGAAAACTCATGTGCTGTTGCACAGTGCAGTGTTGGTCACCCTCTAGTTCTTCGTCAGTGGTCACAGGACGCTGCCCACAGGAAGTGTCTGATCCACTCACACCAGCACCACACACACTAACGCACCACCACCACGTCAGTGTCACTGCAGTGCTCCACCACCCACATAATCCCTGCTCTGTGGGGGTCCTGACCATTGAAGAACAGGGTACAGTATACAGAGAAACAGATGGACTACAGTCTGGAACTGTACAACTTTCTGGTTTGTGTGTGTGTGTGTGTGTGTTCTAATGTGTGTTTATTGTGTGTACAGATGCTGTTGATCTCACTCTGGATCCAAACACAGTATACAGACGTCTCTCTCTGTCTGAGAGGAACAGAAGTGAAACGGGTGGGAGAAGATCAGTGTTATCCAGATCACCCAGACCGATTTGATTACTGGGAACAGGTTCTGAGCGGAGTGGAGAGTCTGACTGGACGCTGTTACTGGGAGGTTCAGTGGAGCGGAGGAGATGGAGTTGAAATATCAGTGTTATACAGGAGGAAGACAGGCAGGACTGCAGATTTGGAAACAATACACAGTCCTGGAGTCTGTACTGCTCTAACAAAAGACACACTATCAGCCACAATAAACAGAGAACTGTCCTACCTGACCCTCGCTCACCCTCTGACAGAGTAGGAGTGTATCAGGACTGGGGTTCCGGCACTCTGTCTTTCTACACCTAACACACACACACACACACACTGACCCACCTACACACACTCACCACCACATTCACTGAACCACTCTACGCTGGATTCTGGGTTTATTGTAACTGCTCAGTGAGTCTGTGGGAGATAGAATATCTTCCTCAGTGTGAACTCGCCCAGCGCGCAGTTACTTGTTGCTTCTTTAGACACTTGTATATACAGTATATATACAGTACAGTGTGCACTTGTAGGTACAAATGGCCATAACTGTTTGATTGTGATTACTGTTTGTTCGTTTCATTTTTCTATGTCACTGATGGATGTGATAGTGGTATGACCCAGGCCTAGTGTGGGAGGGGCACCGTGATAAAAGGAAAGGGTTGCTTTGCAGCCTCTATTGCTTTTATGTATAGGTTTGGTGGATTGACTGCCGAGGTTGATGGAGGAGTGGATCTTGTACATCTTTGTTTTTTTTACATAATTGACTCTCACAAGTGTAAATATTCCTGTGTGTGAAATAAAAGAATCTATGAACACTGGGTGTTTGGCACCTTCAGGCCGTTTTTCCAATACACTACCTTCTAAACAACCAAGCTTCATTCTACAAAGCTACAGGACATCCAACACAGATTTACAATGAGCAGACTAATCAGAGAGATTCTAGAACATGGAGTACCAGCATGTGTTCCTGATTTGGAGCCTGAAACCAGGTTTAAAAGACTGACACACGTTAGCAGATTAAACCCTCCTCCTACTGAACATGGTACATTCTGAGATATTACAGGCTCAGACTTTAAAGATTTTAAAGACTATACTTTGAGGTTTGATGTTTGAAACCTGTTGGACTAGACCACAGAATATCATGCTTGCAGTGTATTGTACTGTACAGTCTAGATCCATTCAGTCATTCAGCTGTCAATCAAATTCAATTCCGCTGTGTGTAGAGAAGGACTGTAAACGTCCAGGTGTGAATAAAGTCTTTAAAGATTCGTTTCTGACTTGTGGGAGTTGGAGATTAATACAGTAACTGTGGATGGCCAAAGGAGGTTCAGTTGCCTGTATTGTCGGGGACCTTAGGTGTTATAGGAGGTATCTGAGAATGTATCAGCAGTTCTGGAACTTTCTGGAGATTCTGTCTGATAGCCGAAGAGGAACTCAGTCCTCTTTTCTGGGCATCTCAGAGAGACACAAACAGGTACAGCAAATCAGTGTTTATTGGCTGATCACCAGGAAGAGGCCACACATGAAGGGGTTAAAGCCAATAATGTGTTCCAGAGGTTTGGACATTTTCACGTGTATCCACCTGAACTACCACCTCGTTTTGTTTGATTGTTTTACTGAGGATAAAAATAATAAAGATTAATGATATTAACTGTAAATGTGACACCTTTATATATCACTTTATATTAGATTAATTAAAACACAAAGAATTTTTAATGTTGTCTATTGTATCATTTCAGTATCAGTATCCAGATATTTAGGCAGGTATCATATCGAAGTCATAATTCTGATATTATGAAGACACTAATCACTACCATCTGAAATTCACTGGATTTACGTGATCCAGCCCATCAGCCGATTATGGAGCCCTTCAGGAGCTGGATCAGGTGTGTTGGTCCATCTCTGGGATGTAAACAGTCTCATGGGATGTAAACAGTCTCTGAGTGGTTTGATGTGAAACACCATTCTAGAGAAACTTACTGAGACAGAGATAGTTACAGTGATGGTGATAGGAACCAGACGTCATAAGAGTTTAATGCCTGTAAAAAAAGAAACATTTGCATCAAACTATTCTCAGTGACTTTGTTTATGTCTCAGTGACTGTATTAAAATAGTGATGTTTACTAAATAATAAGTCCTAAAATTAATAACTAAACAATGAACCTAGCGGCTAATGACGTGTACATGGTGTTCTGTCTGAGAAACTACTTCTTACTTACACAGGTTAGTGATATAACAGACTTTCCTGTTAAATACAGAGAAACAATAAAACACATATAGAGTATTTAATCTGGAGATTAGGAAAATCAGGGTTAATGGAACTGATGGTCCACCTGCTGGTAATCATTATATCCCATAATAAACAGAACTTTAGACCCTCCAAAACATCTTCATGGTCTAAGATTAGCTTAGCTAACTAGTGTGTCAGGTTAAAGCAGTCCACTAATGTATGCTAACGTTAGCTGTTTACAGGCTACACTGAATGTGATTAAAGAGCAAAACAAGACAAACTGAGACTCTCCATGAAACTATCATCTTTAAACAAGTAGGTCAGCTTCACACAGCTTCTGCAGAACCACCGTCAGAACTGCAGTCAGGAGTTAGTCGACTAGCTAACGCTAACTAGCTAGAAGCTACTCGGTTAGCCTGTTAATTTAGCAACAAACGTTCCAGACTCCAAACGCACCAGACTCCAAACGCTCCAGACTGTATGAGATTATATCAGAATAAACCGCAGACATCATATGAACATTTATGTAGGTGTATTTAGTAGAATGATGTAAAAGCCGTATATTATCAGAGCGAGAGGAGTCAGTTAGAACTCCCCTCAGAACACAGAGGTGGAGTCAGTGGACATCTCGCAAGCGGAGAATCACTCTTCTGAACCGATTCTTGTAAATGAATCAGTTGAACTGATTCACACGGCTCTCTGAATCAGACTCGTAGCAGCTCCGCAGTTCTGTGTGTGGAGTCGGTTCAGAGTTAGAGTCTCCAACTGGCTGAATAGGAACTCTTCTACCCCCCCATGCCGTTTCAAACCTTCCTTTCTTCAGTAAAGTCTTTAAAAAAAACGTTTTTAAACAGTTAAACCCTAAAATCTAATGTCAGACACGTTCTAGGAGGAGCTTCAGGCACATTTTGGTTCTAACCATAGTACTGAGACAGCATTAGTTTGCATTGTGAATGACCTCAGGCTCAGCATCGATGATTAAATGTAACAGACAGGTGGATTAAATGAAACAGACAGACTGTTCCTGGTTTCACTGGGAAATCATTCATCAAACACACTGAGTATTTCTTGGGGAGAACCACAGGGGTCAGTTTTAGGTCCTCTGCTGTTCTCTTTGTAGATGTTCCCTCTGTGTGATGTCATCAGGAAACATGATGTTAACTTTCATAGCTACACTGATGACATGCAGTTCTACNAATTTTATCATTTAAGAAATATCACTAAAGTTCAGCCTTTTCTGTCTCAGTGCAACACAGAGAAATTTGTTCATACGTTTGTTACAAGCAGAGTTGATCACTGTACATACACTGGACATAATTTAGAAAAACACATCTGTCTATACAAGGTCATACAGCTAACAATGCATATCAGAGCAAAAACCAAGCCTTGAGGAGGAAAGATTCTCTGGTCTGAAATCAGCCACTGCTCATCACCTGCCCAATACCATCCTTACAGTAAAACATGTGGTGGTACCATCATACTGTGGGGTTGTTTTTCAGTGACCAGGACAGGGACACTGGTCAGGGTTGAGGGAAAGCTGAATGAAGCAAAGTACAGAGATATTCTTAATGAAAACCTGATCCAGAGCACCCGAGACCTCAGGCTCGGCCACACTGTGAAGACTGATATGGGTTCCAAAATTTGCACTTTAACCTGAACTGAGATATAAACGCCTACTAGTACAGCAATCAACTGCATCATAAACTGCACCACTCCCTGAAACTGAACCGAAAGGACAGTGTATCAGCGTCTCTGCAGGAGGAGAAGAAGGGACTACACACTCACAGAGCCTTTATTCACACGGTAAGTCTATAATAAATACTAATATACAAACTGATGTGTAGAGTAAAGAAAGAACACGTGTGTGGGGGGGGTTACAGGGTTAAACTCAACTCAGTGGAGGATTAAAATGACTGAGTTTCTGAAAGCAGACTCTCATGTTCTAGGGAGAGCTAACAGTTCCCCACTGGGCTGGACAGAGCAAAAAACACACTAGACTGAGAACATGAACTAAGGCTGCCAGGAGGAAAACCTGGCCTGTTCAATCACTCTGAACAAAGTAAAGATTTCCTCAAACTAAAGAAAGTCAGATCCCAAAAGAAAGCACTAAAGGGAGGGAGCTAACCTTTACACTCTTCCTCTCCCAATATGTTGCCCAACTTGAGAGTCTTTTTTATATACTTATGCTGACAGTTATGCTCTCAACAGAGGGAAGGAGCCCACCTCAAAGAGACAGAAACCCGAAAACCTTTACCAGAAATATGAGCACACGGCAAAGTGAACCTATGACTGATTAATCAGGAGCTGACATTCTCTCGCTTAAGTATCACAATGTGCAGGTGTTGGTGATTGGTTCTAAAATACAGACATCCCAGTCTGACACCAACACATCCAGCCAAGACTAGCTCCACTCCTGCACTCCTGAATCCTGCAGGTCATTGTTACTGAGTTCCAACTCTTTCA